>JAGQDJ010000442.1:0-200939 GCA_022885665.1 Triops longicaudatus | reverse complement strand
TATATATATTATATGTACCCCGTATATCTGTAGCTTAAAAGAGATAACTTTTGGTAAAACAGCTTCTCGTTACAATTGACCCAGCTTTCTTGTACCGAAATTTCGTGAATACTACTATACAGCGGCACTCCCTGAACATTAGAAAAATTACCGTCCTTTAGCTTTAGAGGGATCTGATACATCTTGTCAGTTGAAAAAAAAATTGAGGTCATAAAACCACTTCACGACTGAATGTGTCATAAAATTAAAATGCCGAGAAGATTATAGACCTCTGTCCTTAAAGAATACACCTTCTGTAGCAGAACCAACAAATGTATACAACTTCGGAATCTTCACAAACTCGTGCGGTCGACAAGCTTTGGATTCTAATTATCCTACAAACTTTTGACACAATAGGCTTTGTGTCAAATTGACGTTTTTTACGTCGACAATACCGTGAGACTTGTCTTAAGGCTTCAGTAAATTGTCTCTTCCCGGTGGTCAATGCACGGTACTGTACAGTTTAATTGGCTCCAAAACATGTATGGGAAGCTGTCTTAAAGCGACGGACGAAAGAAAATGATTGTAGGCTTACAGGGATATGTTCTGTAAAGTAATCTCCCCAACAACGAACCTAGTACGTTCTGGGCTACGTTCGTTGTACGAAGCGTTATTCCCGTAAGAATTGAATGAAAGCCAGTTTAATCCGTTCACGTAAAAAAATTAATGAAAAAAACTTTCTAAGAATTAATGGTTAACTTAAACAGAGCATATTTTCGTTACTTATTTGTGATCTCTTGATTCAGTCGTACTTGAAGATCGCACTGAGTAGATCTCGCTATAAAGTACGAGCAGAGGGACGTACAATGTTTCTGTTATAGACGTGCTCCCAAACTTCCTGAATGCCCAAACTTCTTCGACAAACTTCTAGTAATTTAAATTGTCATGAATAGCGGGAAGCCTCCACAATCACGGTTTTCCTCTTTCTTTTCAGTAGTTCCAATGTGCTTTACATTGTCAAAGGATTGGTGGAAAAATTATTAACTATATATTGTACAGCAAAACTGTCACTCTAATAAATTTCCTGAAATACGTCACAATGGAAATGCTCAATATCATTTTTGCTCACCGTAAAAATTTTGCCGGTAATAAAATAAAGTACACAACACCAGTTTTTAACAGCCAAGGTAAGGAAAATCATGGCAGTATCACTTGCGCATTACGGTTTTTTGTTTTACGTGTCTTTATCTCTTTTTGTTTAGAATTCAACATTTACAATATGCATTGCTAATCCTATTGTCTTTAAAAACGCGGTTAACAAATTTAGACTTCTATGGTAAGCATGACAAAACAAATCCTCTGGCTTTCATTTGCAAAAGGAAGGACGTTTGTCTAAGAATCTAGTTCACGTTAGTCATCCCACTGACCCGGATTAGTTTTTATTGCTTCAGATATCATCAGATTTCCTTATACTGGCGTCCAATACGAATACTCAACGGCTTGTTTATGACTACATACACATTACATCAGTGACGGCGGAACGAGTGTTTCTCAGGGGGGGCAATGGCCATTTTAAGCACTTTTCCAGGGGGGGCAATGGCCATTTTAAGCACTTTTCCAGGGGGGGCAAAATCATACCTTTGCCCCTTCTACAAAATTTTAGGGGGGGGGCAGCTGCCCCCTCTGCCCCCCCAGTTCCGCCGTCGCTGCATTACATATACGCGATTCCAGTTACATGAAAAAGAGGTTCCGACGACTGTTCTCACAAACGAAGCCTTCGTACACACTGACAAAGAATGCTTTACGACACTGCTACCAGCAAATCCACACTTGCAACATAAAACGTTTTTCTAGCATATTTACAGAGCACTTGGAAAAGTTAGATCATAAATAGAAAAACTAATAAATCACTTCAAAGAAAACCTAAATGGCGCTGCAAGCAGTATAGCACGTTCTCTAAAAATGGGGTGTTTTCAGACGGGTAAAACCCATTCATACCTACAACTATTTCGATCTGGTCGTGTTATCTTTGTAATAATTAGGTGTAAGATTTTCCTTCTTGAATAAGTAAAGTTCCTGCTTGGTGTAGTTCTATACTGTATGTGACCCTCTATGTCTGTACCGATTTCTGTGCGTAAGCTCTTAAGACCACTTTTCGCGTAAATGTGTGAGGTATGTTCGCAAAAAATGCACATTGCATCACAATCGGATATAACGAAACCGACGCAATTTGAATTGCGTAACATATGAAATACATATGCACTTTACTCGCGTGAAACAATGTCACTGTACTCGGTACCCTTAACTACCGTTTGTAGAAGTTTATCAAGTATTCCTCTAGGTATTACTACCCGTTTTGGTCGTAACGCAAGCTTGAAGCTTTGTTCTGCAATCCGGATGCGCGGGCAGTATGACGTCTGTTCCTTTGACCGAAATCGAAAAGAGTCCATCACCTGTACAGTCCATAACTCTTTCTAAATCATATACTACCATAAAAGCAACGGTAATTACTTTAATTATACGCCAGGAAGAGTTGAACGAGGAGATGAAATTACGTAAGAATCTTCTCGGTAATGCTCATAAGAATAAATTATACCGTCCGCGACTCCAACAATGAGTGACGTGTCAAGACACCCGAACGGTTTACAGGTGCAGCCCTGTAAACGAATCTGTTGCTCGGGTACCAACTCCTTAAAAAGCGAGCTGAAGGTCCCCGAAAAGGCACACTCTCCTCTGAGTTCTCACAGCTTCCCGATACTCCCGGGCCTGCCAGTGTTCTCACAGCGCCATCTTCTAACCCAAGTAGCAAACCACCATGCGTACCCTCAGCATTTTCTTCTTGGCTGGCAGCGTGTGCCTTTTGGCTATCGCCTACGGCAGCATGGCTGTCTACGCCGTCCCCGAAGTCACTTTAAGCGGAGTTGATACCACAGGAATGGACGACAGAGTAATAAAAAATTTATAACTTTCAGTGTGTTTATTTGTGAATTTCTGCAAAATATTTGTTATCAATTATTACTTTTTCGTCACAGTCTCTTTGCACCATCCTCCCCTTCTTGTGCCCCGCCCCCTCTTGCGTGCCCCCCACGCCACCTACTTTCTGCACTAGCCCTCCCGTGCGTTCTTTCGACGGCCGAGGTAAGATTCACCATTTGACATATGATAAATACTTACATTTATTATTATTATTATTATTATTATTATTATTATTATTATTATTATTATTATTATTATTATTATTATTATTAGCCAACGACGCTAACTGCACTAGCTTCTACTGCTGTAACGGTGCTGTTCCTGCCATTCCCAACTCAATTAATGGAGTCCGCGGCAATATGACCACCCAATCCCAATGTATTGACTACTGCCGTCTTAACCCCACTGCTAAGTCTTGCGGTTACATCGACACCTGGGGAGTGTGCTCCGTTTCCTCTTGCGGCGTCGAAGGCTACAATGCCACTGCTCCCGTTGCCCAACAATGCAACCGACCTTACAATGGCACCACCTTCAAATTCTGCTACTGTACCAAGTGCGCTTAAGCTGACTCATGTGTATATGACTAGATGATGTATAACGTTAAACTAATTCGGTGATGGTTGATATACATAGACAACGCAACTCAAGACAATGACTGTTATTTGAATGCTAAGTCCCGATTCTAGGGAAAATATAGTTTATTGCTCAAAAATTCTTTTATCTCACATTTCTCTTCCTATTCGCAATTCCAGCTCGTTTCTAATTAAATTGTCCGTTTAAAACTAAACCCTCGGTTATCTTGCCCTTTAAGTGGTTGAGGGTGTTATTAAGTGTTATACGACTTAGTTCTGCGTCTTTTTTCCGCTTGTTAGGTCTAATTTTCTCTCGATGCGGAGTATCTTTGTTCAAAAGACCGGTTAATTGAAAGGGAGACATAGCTAAGAGATATGCTTCGTAACCTTTTTATACAACTGAAAGCTCTGTTGGCTTTATTCTTCAAGGACACGCAAAACAACGACGAGCTTATTACGTAGCATTATTAATGAATAGCGAAGTGTGCTTAGGTCTGGCATTTAAAGTTATGTATTTTATTGTGTTTTATTTACCCGGAAATGGACACGGAAACGTTGTGCAGATTTTGCAAAGGGTAGATTATCATTCGTGGACATTACTAACACAGTCTAAGGACCGCGTGTTGAGCATTAATAAACAAGGAAAAGAACGGAGCAATAGTGAGTAATGCAAGATTAGCAGCTCGGTAATTAACAGTGTATGACACATATGTTACGCGTGAATAATTAAATGAGAGTAAGATACGCAATAGGCCTAAGACGAAAGCCCGAAACAACTATGTCAACGCTCTACGGATCATAACAACATATACGTATACAGTACGTGATTGACAGACAGAAGCCGTGAATGGCGCAGGCTCCGTAGAACTTTTTTTTTTTTTTTTTTTTTTNTTTTTTTTTTTTTTTTTTTTTTTTTTTTTTTTTTTTTTTTTTTAAGGAATGTGAATTGCCAAGGACTTTAAAAAATGTAGTTAAACAGTAATAGGTTTTACCCATAAATTTAGGTCGATCGCATTTAAAACACGTGCTTCGACTGAAGTTTTAAAGGCAATGAAACTGGAAATAAAATAAATTAAACAACAAATACGTTTCATGTGTTTACTTAACACGGAGTTATGGAAGTCTCCTCAACTTCCGCAGCTATTGAACTAATAGCAGTTGGTTTTAAAACGCATTTTTTTCGGTAAAACTTAATCGCTCTTAATCGCTCTAAGCCGCAAACGAAAATATTTCAAGATAAACGTGTTATTACCGTGCATCCAAGCGTACGACTGCAGCAGTACTAATTTTTTTCGTTCATTTAATCGTAAATTAATGTGTTGACCTTCGTTGAAGAGAATACCTTCCTTTTTTGTCCCCTCTTTTGATTTACTGCCTAAATACTCGTTACAATGATTGAACGTCATAAACTTAAACCTTCTTAGAATTAATTACATTTAAATTATCGTTTTATAGATCCTATGCTGCTTCTGAGCTCGAAAATCCTTGAAAAGTAAAGGGGGGACAATCAAAACTGTAAACAGAGATTTTTATTATTTTCCTCTAGTGCACGAATTAACTCTTCAGAAAAATCTATGCATAAAATTCTAAAATATCCCCGCTATTCTCTAGCTTAATGTTAGCTGGGAAGAAAACGTAAAAATGAAGGTCCTCTTCACTTTTTCTAACCTTGACGCTTGGGTCAAATGCAATATTCGTGTTTACCTGTGATTCCTCATTAATAAGCTACCAAATCTAATAAAAAACACTACAGGCTTTGATTTACTGTATTAAATAACTCTATATCAAACTTACAATGTTTAGTTATCATTTTCACCTATGCACGTAAAATTTATATTTTGTATTATTTGAATGAGTCATACTTTTCCGATTATTTTTCTACAATAATCTTCGTTTATTTAATGTTGCCCTGATTTTGAACAGTCTAAATAAAATCTTACTTCATTAATTAAAGCTTGTGTTTAAGTTATCATTTTCTTCCTCATTGATCTCCTCTTTCCAAGTGCTACTAAGCGTCTAAAGAGCGCTTCTCACCAGGCCTTTTCGCAGAGCGCTTTTCACCGTTGAACTAAATTACAGTTAAAAGAATGGAAATGAACGTGGAAACTTTGGAGCAAGCTTCTAGTTCAAAACGCAGTATGATTTAAAATAACTGAGCCTGGATTTCGCAATAAATGTAACCTTTTCCCGATTTATGACACGATGTGCTAATTTACCACGGACGTAGCTTTTTGCGCCACCTCTGTAGCTCTTCGGCAATTACCAACAGTGGCTTGAATACACTTGCACGACATCTGCCATTAAAGCTTACAACTACCTTGACTGTGATTCTATGTGTTTGGGTTGGGTTTTCGGTAAGAAAAAATTGTAAATTAACTAAAGTCCACTCTCAAGTAAGTATTTTAATTGCAGTAGCATTGTTAGCTTTATTTAAAGCACTAGTCTAAAATTAATGTTCAAGAAGCTGTAAACGAAAGGCAATTAAATAGGGAAAAGGAAGAAATGACTAATCATTCCCACTTCCACTTGTTTCCAGGACAATGGAGACATACGATGCGATTTTTAATCAGCCGGTAGTTATCGACAATGGTTCTGGAGTGATCAAAGCTGGTTTTGCGGGTGAAACCGCCCCCAAATGTCACTTCCCTAATTAGTAAGTCAACCATATAAATTCGTTCAAAAAGTAATGCAATTTCGAACACAATTTTAGTGTTGGACGACCTAAACATATACGAGTCATGGCTGGCGCCTTAGAAGGAGATCTGTTCGTTGGACCCAAAGCTGAAGAACACCGTGGTTTGCTTAACATCCGTTACCCAATGGAACACGGTATTGTCACAGACTGGAACGATATGGAGCGTATTTGGCAATATATTTACAGCAAAGAGCAGCTCGCCACCTTCGCAGAAGAACACCCTGTCTTGTTAACCGAAGCTCCTTTAAATCCGCGCCAGCATCGTGAAAAAGCTGCTGAAATCTTCTTCGAAGCCTTTAACGTTCCCGCCTTGTTCATCTCCATGCAAGCAGTTCTCAGTTTATACGCCACTGGTAGAACCACCGGAGTAGTATTAGACTCAGGTGACGGTGTCACCCACGCAGTCCCCATCTATGAGGGATTTGCACTGCCACACTCGATAGTCCGAGTTGACGTTGCAGGCAGAGACGTCACTAAATATCTCAAGTATACATTTTTCTGCAATCTCAGCTTTCAGAATATTTCACTTAAAGATTACAAAAAAGTCTCCTATCTTTAACTTGGAATTTTAACATTGAAATTTACATAGAATTCAGTTCTAGCTTGTTAATTCCTTTTTCTTATGTTTCATGCTCGAATGCCTTTTATACACTTAATTTTCACTGTAAAACGTTCAGTTTCCGTAATTCAAATCTTCAACAGAACTTTCACGGCTCAGTGTCAAAGTTTATACTACTTTAAATAATATACTAAAATTTAAATTCCAGTTGTTTGGAAGGAGATTCGAGGATGGGCTATAAGGTGTTGTTGAACTAAACGTGTTTGTGTTTTTCTAGGTTGTTGCTGCGAAAAGAAGGCATTCATTTCAGGACCACTGCCGAATTCGAAGTTGTTCGCACCCTGAAGGAACGCGCCTGTTATCTGGCTGCGAATCCCTTAAGGGAAGAATCTGTAGAAAGTGAAAAAGCAGCTTACACGTTACCCGATGGCAGCATGTTGGAAGTGGGTCCTGCACGATTCCGAGCTCCCGAAGTGCTCTTCCGTCCTGACTTGATTGGTGAAGAAGTTGAAGGCTTGCATGAAGTTCTCTTTTATGCCATTCAGAAATCGGACTTGGATTTGCGAAAAACATTGTTCCAGAATATCGTTCTGTCTGGAGGATCCACGCTTATCAAAGGCTTCGGAGACCGACTCTTGTCCGAAGTGAAGAAATTGGCCCCGAAAGACGTGAAATTAAGGGTAATTATAGTTTGTGCTCCTCAACGTACTATTAGTATTCTTTAGTGATTATATTCATATTACTTTTGGGGGCTGTACAGTTTTTCTTATTTATTTATTTGTTTACCTTCTTGTTTAATTGTCCTTTTCTCTTGTTTCATATTCTAAATCGAATCCTTTAACTTGATACGACAATTTAAACATTGTGTTGCAAATTTCATGTATTGATTTTCCTTGTTGCTTAGATCTCCGCCCCTCAAGAGCGTCTGTACTCGACGTGGATCGGTGGCTCTATTTTGGCAGGCTTGGACACGTTTAGAAAAATGTGGGTTTCCAAGCGTGAATACGACGACGAGGGTCAGCGGGCGATTCATCGCAAGACATTCTAGTTTTAATTAAAATGTTAATTGAGTAAAAATGGGAGTGAAAAGCCCTTGTTTTGTAAATCTTTTTTTGCTCTTTGTCTCCACGAAGAAAAGAATGGTTGCGTTGCTACTTCCTACGCTATTTTTCTCTCGTTTTTTTGCTTGCCGAAATGCACAACTTCCAACTAATCACAAAGTGTACCACTGTCAGCTTATTTTTTATTTATGTTACTTAAGAACCCCGTGCAAACCGAGCAAGCAAAAAACGATAAGCAGGAAGAAATAAAAAAAGCCCTGGTAAATGACTGTGCAGTCCAGTGGTAGGACATTGTGTATTTCTAATGGGAGGAAGTGAAAGCTAATCGAATACATAAAGCTAATAAAACTTTATTTTATTTATAATAGTTTTGTGAGCAAACGTCTACCGTGGTTATTTTGAACAGAAAAATTTTTTTTAGTTTATCTCAAGAACAGTACTAGTTAGCATCTGTGACAAGTTACGTAGGTAACAAACCACCGGATTTCTTGGTATTTAAAGAAAAGTAATCAATAAGATAAGCCACGACTTCATTAATGGAGCCTGTTGTTTCAAAAATTTACTTGTTGAATTTATACATGTCTTTGTGAATTGTCATTATAAGATATTTTGGCCGAGCGGTCTAAGTCTCGGACTTGGGATCGTGAGGTCGTGGGCTCGATTCCCCGTCACTGAGGTTTGGTTTTTCAGAGGAAAAAACACTTTCTATCCCCTGTCCTGCTTCCTGTGGTACCTGGTATATCCCAATAAAATGGAATTGCCAAGAGTACTACGGGAAGCAGGATAGGGGATAGGAAAGGGTGACCGAGACCTCGGAAAGCATGATATGGGGTGGCATCGTGCGTCTCACTTTTTCCCATGTTATTCCTTATGGGATTTCAAAAATTTTGGCTCCTGAGACGCCCTCAGGGCATAATTTCATATTCAAGCTCAGTTTTCTCGCTTATTTGAAGGGCTAGGGTAATAATTCTTACAGATTCGGAATCCTCTCGTCGAGGCTGACAATTTGCATTCCTTAATTTCCAAATTTGAGACATGTCGGTTAATTGGGTGACTTCATAATTACCATAATCATTGTAATTCCAATAAAATTAATAAGTACGATAATAATTGTTCCAGTACAACAAACTTTTATTGGCAGAAATAAAATTACTACCGTGGATTTGTCGCTGTCAAGCGCGACTAATTCGCTAGAAATTTCATTACATGCACTTTTCTTCTATAAAAAAAAATCGTGGTGCTTTTTCACGCACCCCAATACACAAATACCTAGTAGTATTTTTTTAAGTTCTGACGACCTCATAGCCGAAATCTTTTTATACATCTCGAATGGTCTGAAATAAAGTCTTTTCATGATGAAAGAAGGTAAAATATAATAATCACGCACAATTTTGGCATACATGTTGTATTTTTTTTTTCATGTTTTACTTTTTGATTCACTTTAACAAAAAACACACAATTTTACATTCTGAGAAATAATATAACGAGAGGCAATAAGACCACTTTAGGCAAGGGACATAGAAATCATACACATTAACATGAATTGATTATAAATTCCATCTGCGAATCACGTTGGGACCCAAAGTTTTCCATTCCTGCTGTCACCATTGCTTGCTGGAACCCTTCGCATTTCGCTAAAACACTTGCTCCAATATACGACGCATGATACCGATCCGGAGATGCGTGAACCTTCATAAAAAATTATAGTAATAAAATCGATAAATAAAAAGATATCGTCTCCTTTTACCTTAGGTTGAATGTTCGTTTGTGCGAAACGTTATAACTCGGATTCGTCTCGGTACAAATCCTGGACGCATGCTCACCACCAGTTACGAAAACACTCTAACGCCGTCGTGTAGAGGGCGAAACAGTGCACAAAATTGCTTGAAATATTTTCGCGCGGATTTCAAGTCGTTTGGCCGCAGTCAGTCGTTTATCTGGAAAATCCCGATAGGTGGCGTCGGCTACCCATAAAGCCATATAATTCTTGCACGGCACTACCCTAAGCCATTTTATGACGTTCGTTAAGAGCGTCAAGTGGATTACGCCCGTGCATGAACGCAGAAGGATTAGATAAAAAAAAGAAACCTAAAAAAGAGGGCCCAGGACTTATGTATGTTCCGTAACCTTATCTTGAGTAGTAGTAATATGACTGATTTCCCTTTGATTCTAACCTGAGTCGTGCAGGGTATCATAAGGGTCTTTTCTTCGGTCGATTAGTATGAGCGGATTGTTGGGGAGGTTCATTACCAAAAGTCGAAGCTCGTGGGGTTCTACTAGAAATCTAGGGGCTGCCTTCATTAGTCATCGGCCTTTGACCAAATCAGGACTAAATGAAGCTTGCATTACGGCCAAACGAAGCATCCAACCCTTTTTTCTTCTTTTCATCCTCAGCGTTCCGGGGGTTTGTGTACTGTGGCACCAGGCTTGATAAGACCTTTCTAAGCTTGCCAACAAGATTTATCTTCACTAGGCGAATATGCATATGGCCAAGTCTTAGTGTTTTGCGTCGTTCAAGCGTGGAAGGTAAAAGAACCAAGTACAAAACAAGAAACTCGCTTGTGTGAATCATGGGAATATGGCTTAACGCTCCATTAATTCCTCACGGACTCTTCCTCACATCCTCTTGTGTCATTTCTTCAAGTTCCTATCACCGTCGCTAGCTACTGTAGCCATATAACTGCTGACTTTTTACCCTCCCCTTGGTTAGCGAAAATGAAATAAATCAGAAAACGTGGAGAAATATCCTTCAGGAGGGCGTAAGAAAACGTAATTGCACCGTAGAGCCGTAATTTGCTCCCAACGCATCTTCGGAAAAGGCCGTCGGAACAAGTGACGTGAACGAAATGGGAAAGTGACACAAACGGTCTCACTTTTCGGTTCATACAGCACTCAACCACGCCTCTTTCTTCCACATATGTTGTTCGGGGGAATATTGCACTTAGCTCTATTTCCTAAAAATTTCTTCCCGCCAACCCCCTCATTTCCTTTTCGCTCTAGTGTGTTAAGTGGGGTGTCAGAAATGAGAATTATGTCCCCAAGCTAATAAATATTACGACTCGTACGATAAACAAAAATGCGTCACATAATGTGCCGACACCCTTCTTCGTCTCAAACTCCTGTTACAGATTCATTACAGACGTTCCCTTCGTAGACGAGTCCTTTTACGCTCAACAACAAAAGCTTGTAATACGTTCCTTAAAATTAACTAATTTTAAGTAGAAATGAACTAAGAAAATAAAGTGCAAGAAAGAGAATTTAGAAAATAAATAAATACATAAAACACTAAATGAATTTGAGGGTTGATTATCGTAAATTGACACTTAGAAAGTAATGGTTATTTGAAAGTCTTTGAAAACGAAACTATTGTTCGCTTTTTGTGAAGCCATATTAGGAAGTCTCGTTTAACAACGCTGCAGAAACACTTTTATGCCGACATGTAAAAGTTTCCGAAATCTACTTAAGCCCTTTTAGCTTACATTTTTAAATAAAGACATATATTTTAAATACGGGGAATAAAATGGGAATAAAGATAAATAGAACAAAATTGTCAGTTTTCATTACAGTACTTCAAAATTTCAATTCCTAACTTGATTTTCCCTAAAAAAAATTTCGGAATATTTTACTCGGTATTTTTAATTAAATCTTGAAAAAAATAGTCACAAAGTAATTTCGATGGCCAAAAGTTGTCATATTCAAAAAGATTTATCGAAGTACTAAGGTAAGACATTTACTTTTAAGCTCAATATTATCAATTTAACTTAAAACATGTAGCAAAGTGTTACAACCACATTTCGTTGCAACGTAAGAGAAACCGAAGTCGTCGCTATCACTTGATCAATGGTGACAGATTGATGTTATCCCTCTGCTGTCACCAATAGAGCACAATTGTCACTTCCCTTTATTGGATAAGTGTTGACTCGGGCGTTTGGGTTGAGAAAAATGCCTGTCCAATCTCTAGAAATGTTTTCCTTTGTTTCAAGAATTTCTCCTCCATTGTATAGTACATCCTTCTTCATTCTTGTTGTGCTCTCGGGAAAATCTTATTTTCGAGTCTCTCCCGAGGGTTTGACACGAGACACGCGCCGGAGGCGAATCTATTACTGCAGTTTTACACTGCCGTGTCCATGCAAAAGAATGGTGCGAGGTCGAAGGTTAAAAGCCTTCGGCACGTTACAGTTCTCCCAGTGCCGCCAGGCGCTGTTGGCAGCTTGTGCTGCTCTTGCTAAAGATAACAATTTCTGCTAAAAGAGTCCGCTCCACACAGTAATACCCTCCAGGCACGAGTTTACTTCCCTGAAGGCTAAAAAAAAGGCCTAAAGACAAGACCACCATGATCGACCTAACTTTCCCGAATTAGAGATCTCTCGAGTACATCTGCTTCGGTTAAACTGCTTTACGCTGCAAATTGCTGTAAACCGGCAGCAATACCCGCTCCTGTGATTTGCACTAGGAATCTAAACAAGTACCCGAACTCGCAAAAATGACAATACCAGACCACCTTTCCCCCTGAAAAAAAACGGTCTTTCGTCATCCTTTTATCTCGCAGGAGTCTGAAGTTTATTGCATTGGTACAGTACAACAAAGCAGAAACGGAACGCTTTTGTGAGGCTCTTATGTACTTCCGAGGGTTTGCGATATGAAATTTCTTGCTTTGACGCCTTTTTACACATGCTCCAGTCACTGGACCACGAACATTTTCTGCTTTTGTCAGCCATACTTACTTATGAAGAGACCCCTAAGAAGAAAAGAATGAAAAAAAAGGAAGAAAAGAAGGGTGATGAACAAAACCTAACCGAGTTCAAACATAAAGGCTTTTCCGGAAACTCGTACAAACCAAGGCAACCAACCACTTCACCAAAGAACATATCAATACATGTTTGTCCCGTTGCTAAGCTATGGATCCTTTTTTTATTTTCATCTTCTTCATCTTTTTCTTCTCCTACTCCTATAATACACAACTAAACAGTACTCTGTTTCTTTGGCTTTCCCATTTTATAAAAGCTTGTGTGGGTATTATTGCGTAGCTCATCACTCGACTAATGAGACCTCCCACTAGGGCTCCGGCCATAAAAAGCGAAATGCTCTTTCCCATCGTTACAGCAACCAACATCAGATTCCTTCCACCAATACAGTAAGTCTTCCCTCACCCACCCTTATCCCTTCGTTCATTGAAATTGTATCCGTTTTGGACCTTTCACGGGATTAAAATGGACCCTATAGAAAAACATAACAAAAAAAAACAACGCAAACCCCTGAAGCTCCCAACAGAAGAACCCCTTAACCAACAAAGAACTAATCTGTAACAATGAATTTTGGCTTATTGGCTTACTCTCCAGGGCTATTGAGTACGTCATTAGAAAAACTCGAAGCTAAAAAACAGACGTACACCACCTATTAGGTCCCTGGGGGACCTCGGTCCTTCCTTGTGGATGAAAAAGCATAATAAATAAACATTATAATAATTAGGTTCACGTATACTATCTACGGTAAACCTAGGAAAAATCGAGGGTTAGCAAGAATGTGCCCGGTGCGAAGGGTCATCGTTTAACCTACAAGCGCTGGAAAGTAGAGAGACGGGACGATTGACACGTCGGACAAATCGTACAATGATCATAACTAATGAATTACCAATGTTTTGAAACTGGAAAATCACGCACTTAGTACAATTCTTGGGCTACAATTTTGTATAAACGTGAAATGAAAAATAAGAAGCAGAAAATAGGACCACACAGTCCCCTGCAAAATAATAATAATTTCCTCAAACTCAGAAAAGCTCTCAAATAAGTTCTAGAAATCTAAGGTAAAATAGGGGGTAAAAATCGGTATTTTGTTTCGTTCGTAGGGTCTTTTATGCTACGGGAGCCCAAGAGTTAACAACCTACCTATTTTTGCAGGGCTAAGAAGAACAATATGGACGAATTGTACAAAGCGGGGTAAATTACAGGGCAAACACGATGAATAGCAAATAAGAACTTAGTATATATTAAGCATGATATGTGAACACGGTTTGAAGATATTATGTATGCGTAGTAGCAAAAGAAAGAGGAAATCAGTTATCCCATCCGTGAACAGAAGGCTTGGTAAAGTTCGTGAGCAGAAGTTCCCGGTCAAAGTGATTAACAAGTCGATCGAACCTCTTGATAAGTTAAAATAAAAACCCACAAAGAAACAATTAGAACAGTTTTTCCCCGTTTTTACGTCGTTGTTTTTAAGTCCCAAGCCCCCACGTGCAGTCCATCTCGCTAACAAGGCCTTAAGGAAAGCTTCAGCAGTAAAACACTCATTTGCATACAATAGGTGCTAGCGCTGATATCAGAGACCTATTATAGTTCCACAACTAATGTAAACTCTTCTTAAAAATAAAAAAAAAAGATTTTCCATTCTGCCCCGTCCTACATCACCGTGATAGCTCCCATATAATCCCTCTTTCATTAATGAGGGCCCATGAGAAAACATATTCTTTCTTTTTAACCGGCGGAATGTCTTCCATAATAGCTCTGTCATCTCGCAACCACCTATCTTTGTCATCCTCAGCGAAAATAATAAAAAGATGCAACGAAAACGTTTGAGGTGCATAATCGTCCCGCAGGTACTACAAAAGGTTTTGCCATTCGTGCAGTTTCTGGAACTCAACAACGATTAATCATCATTATACACAACGCAGCGAAACCTTTCTCAAGTTGGGTACTCTCCGACCAAACTCCGATGTTAAGAACTTCTTGGTCTTGATAAGGAAATCTGGCGTTATGTCCTCATCAAAGAGTTTAGGAAACAAGATTTCTCCCCCACCACCACCACTAACACCACCACCGCATCCCTGTGTTATCTCGCACCCGCCGGGAGACTGTATGGCAGAGACCCCCTAAGGACTTCAGAGGTGTGAGAGGTACATGCGAAGAGGATGCCAAGAAGGGTCTTAAGTACGCGCCGACAAACGAAACTACAAGATGGAAGATGCCAATCACGAAAAAACAAGATAGACGAGCACTTCTTAATCAACTTACTTCACTTTTTCCCTCAAAGTTATTTTTTTTTTCGCAACATACCTCACAACACTGTTCTCTCGCATTTCTTAGCATGTATGGTTTAGTAATTAATACACCAACATTCTCAACTCAAATATGTAAATTAATCATATGTTCTTGGGGTTACATGGGAATTTCTTTAATTAAAACTAGCACTTTCACTGTTAACTTAAAGTATTCACCAGTTTTCTAATATTTTTATTGATATTTTTATTTTTCTTATATTACATTTTTTTCTAATTTTCTTAGTAATATTAAAGCTCCATTATATATTTCACGCTTACTAGACGAAATTTCTTCGCTACAACTTGCAAATTAATCAACTGTGGTGAAGTGCCACACAAACAAATGCAAAGTTAATCTTCAAATGGGAAAAAGTTAATGTTTCGACAGCTGAACTTAACTTATGCTAGAACGCTGGGCAAAATTTCATGATAAATTGTTGCGGACCCGTCTAAACCTTGTGACAGGAGTGAGGGTGAACTGACCGAGTAACATATGATGTGAAAACCACCCCCTAAGGAAGCAATTCCACTAAACGTTGTACCAATGATCCTTCTGCTTTTAACGTCAGTATCACTGAAAAATCTTTTGTTCCCAAAAACCGAAAGAAAATTTTTACGCGGGAATTTCTTTAGCCTCTTTCGATTACTAGGCTCTTAACATAGAGCAAGCTTGAGGGTTTTCAAAGGTAACTGTAATCGCACTGAAAGTACGAAGTGTGTGGGGGGATATCTGCGCTTAGTTTTCATGTCTTCGCAGTCGGTGGATAACGATCTGAAAGCACTTGCTTTAAAAAGCCATTTCCCGTCCCTGCAAACCTTCTCCGAACTTCTCAGAATCTCAAATGCTGTATTTCGGTTTGAAGCGAGCAGGGCCTAACATTAAGGCATAAAAAAAGTTCACGAGAAAAGGGGAGAAGCGTGTAGCTTATAGGAATATTACTGCGAGTACGCCACTATACTTTATAGTTTTTTTGGGTGGGGGAATGTCCCCCCTCTTCAAGCTGTTTTATGTGGCAACCAAAGCAGTCCAGTGGTCATTTTTTAAAAAAGGAAGCGCCCCCAAAAATGGCGTGTTTAACATAAAAAGGGCATTACTGTGCTCAAACCAGTGCTTCAACCGACCAGCCACCCCACGCAAAAGAACTCAAATGGTCTGGACAGTTATTTAGAAGTATCGTCGCAGTAATATGGCTCAAAATTTTTCTTACTCAGCCATTCCCTTTCTTACACTGTGTAGTACTCGTCAATAAAAACGCCAAAAACACAAACTTACTACGTCAACAGTTACTAAGATAACTATATGGCACTTGCGTGAGCGTACCAGAAAGCCGTTCTCTCGCGAATATTCGATAAAGCATGGATTCCGCAATTTCATTGTTGCCCAGTGCCGCGCGAGTTAGCTAGCTTGTTTGGGTTAGAATTTTAAACGTGGACATTAACGTACCTAAGTATTCTAAAAATACAGAGAATTAGTCTTAATTGAACTTATGGTGGATATCGCAAAGTAGTGTATAACGTATTGTTGTGTGTGTGGATAGTGATCAAGAGCAGTGAGACAATTTTTGCAGAATAGCTAAATACTTTACAAAGTTTTTGTGACAGTAAAGTTACTGTTAAACATAAGAATGTAACAACGGTAAATGTTTCCGAAACATGAGTTAGTAAATCTGCATATCTAAGCTTAAAATTCTTGTCGAACTGAAACGCTTCGGTGGCATTACCGAAACAAACGTAGACTTCATTGTTATGACGGTTCTAAAGCGGTTTTGCTGTGTTAATTTTAATTAAATTACTCGTGTTACGCCATTAAAATCTCCAAAAACTCACCTTTTAAAGCATTTTTTATTTCTTGCTTTATAAGGAGATTATCCTTTTCGTTGACGTATTTTTAAAGTTAATATTTTCCCCTTTTTCTTGTTTTACCTGAAAGCCTAGAATTCGCTCATGGGAATTACATGTGTTTACTTCATATGCTTGAAAGAAATACAAGTTTTAACTAGTTCAATCAGACATTTCGGAGTTAAAGTTCGCCTCGAACTTGATATCTTATGAATTTAGAGTGAGAGTATTTGCTGGGTGCGAAGTGGACATACTTATCGATACGAATGTTGTTGGCTATGAACAAGTCTGAGCAATGGAGAAGGATATACGAGTCGACATTCCAATCCGTGTTCAGTGCAAGTCCTTATTTCTTGTGGGGGGGAGACGGACGAGAATGACACATATTGAATGGAATATGAACTTGAAATATATGTGGACGGACAGGGACATTGCCAGCCTGATTGATATGCAGCTATTGAACTGGCCTTTTTTCGGAGGGTTCTTTTGGCTTCCTTCGTTCCTTTTTTTTCGTTTTCCTTTACATTTTTTTACTCTTTCATTTCGTTGCAAAAGACCCCGCAGCAACTTTGCTTTCTTTTTCTTATTGCTATATATATTATAGTTTCCCGATGAAAAGGGGTTGCTGTGGTCTGCCTAGCTTTTTATCGAGGATAAGGCTCATTGCGTATTCTGAAAGTAAAAGGGCTTTCCAGTTTTCCTCAATAGCCACTCCACAAATCTGACCCTCTTCCACCCCTAAACCCCTTTACCCCAAACTCTCTCTTCTATATAGCTAGCTCGTGCAATTGTACCACCATGAAACTTACTCTCATTTATGATCCCACCCCGTGACGCATTTTCAGATCATTTTTACGCAGATTTTTACTCAGTAAAAATTATTTAAATTTTATCTCAATCTTATCAAGCTTCAGCCTCTAACGGTTTTACAGTACGCTTTCTACGTAAGCATCCACTTTAAAGCGCGTCCAATTGCAACCGTAATTACAACGACGGCGCAGAATTTGACTTTAGCCTCAGGCTATGCAGCAATACAGCAACATCCCGCGAGTAAAACAGTGCTGCTCCGCCATGACTTTTTCGACTACAGAAACGTAATTAAAGCTGGCAAGTATAAAATCAGTAATTAATAACCTTATTACTTTTTTATCAGCCTCAAAAAAATAAAACAAGAAATATGCATTTCAAAGCCTTTATGTATCTTACTTAAATTTTCGTCTACTGTGTTTAAGTTCCTTGTTTACTACTCGAATGCTCAAGCCTTAAGAATCCTAAAGTCACAATAGCAGAACTTTTACTACCGTAACTTCTCGTAATACTACTTATATCTGCACACTAGCTCTAGCTGATTCTATTTCATCAGCTGGTTATGGAACAATTTTAAAATATAACATACAAGTGTAACTTATCTCGAAGCATTTGTCAAATACAGACGCGCACTTTTATCGCAGCTAGCGCCCCTAGTGAACTAGATATAGTAAACTTCTACAGTAGTTTAAAATCACAGGTTTCAAGCCATTTTTCACGTTTTGTAAAAACAATTGAGGGAGAAATTGCAATGTGTGCAAAAAAATTACACCATTACAGCTGTGACGGCTTCGCTGTTGTTTTGATAAACAGCGCCCCTAGTGGGTGAACTCAAACTACTTCGAGTAAAAGCTTGATTAACAATAGGTGGCGTTTACGCTTGAACCATGGTTAATGAAGAATTAGATCGATGGCACGTGTAAATCGAGTTTATCTGCGATAGATATAAACTGCAGCAAAAATACAATACAGCAGAATTACTGTTGTAAATATAACTCAGGTATACTTGCGAAAATCAGAGTTTGTCTTGTTTTTTATTTATTTATTTGCACACTTTAAATGAAGAGGTTTGGTAATAGCTATTCTTTTGTTATTCGACTTTCGTATTTTACACAAGTTTCCAAGAGCGTTAGTTTACATTAGACGCTTGAAAGTGCTTGGTAACTTGTTACATGTTGAAACTAACCCAAGAGTTTCTGAAAATGAAGGCAAAGTTCCTAGGGAATGCGTCTGTAAAACTTTCTGTCAACATTGTTACGCGAGTAACGAACTGTCACTATCGGTGCTCGTTCCAGGGAAATATAAACCTGCGTATAAGGCTCAATAGTCTCTCGCTCGCTCTCTCCTGGGTTTTTGTATATTTACCTCAGCAGCCCGATCCATCCGTCACCGTCAAAACTGACTTGACTGACCTTTAACCTGAACGTGTGATCCGAGCCATGTGCCATGCGATGCTGCTCGTCGCAGCTTATAACACATTTAACTTCCCTAAACTTTTTTTTTCTTATTTTTCTTTGCCATGCAAAACATGTAAAAAAATCGAAACTCTAGTACTTGCAAATCGAACTTGGCATTTGAATTAAATTAAATAAATCCGCGTCTTAACAACTGTCTGTCCCTTTCTTTTAAAGCAAAACCTTTTTATTTTCCTTTTATTTCTCTTTTTTTAACACATGTCCCTTTTCAGCTCTTCTCATTTTTTTCTTTAATGGAGCCAGATTTTTCGTCACGTGCCGCGATTTTACGAGGCGAACTACGAGCTCAGACTTTGCCGTTAAAGCTCCAACGGCAAGCCAACGACGCGAGCGACGCTCCAAGAGCTGCCGGAGGTCAACAGGTCAGCAACTACGTCTTCCTCCATCTCAACTTTTTTTTTCCTGCCCTAGCCATTCCAGCAACTCGCATTTTATTTCCTTCGATCCTATTCTTAAACCTTGCCTACATTACCGTGCCAGCTCCTTTTGGCGATATAAAATCCCCAAAAAGAAATGTATAAAATCCTGGAATAAAATCAGCTTCAAAGGATTTGTCGTGCACGCTTCAACTATTCAGGGTAACCAAAGGGTAACCCGTACTTTTAAGTTTTTAAATCCTACCCATTTAGCCCTAGCTCCATTTCAGGACTTTGTGTCGTTCTAATCAGCTCAGGAAATCGCTGTGGGGGGGAAGAAAGGGGGTTATCGGCTTTTAAAAGGGGGAGGTCATCAACACGAAATTTAACCTCTTGACTTTACAGCCACTTCCCGACTGATGACACAGATTTTGCATCTTCAAAGCCGATTTTCAGCTCATACGAACGTTCCTATACTCCATTTCGTGTTACAAGCAATCTTTGGTTACCATCGTACTTGAGAATTGGACTTTCTGTGTTTGTTCCCCAAGTTTGACATAATGGATATTCTAATGATGGCAAATAGTGGGCTTGCGGTTTTATTACAGTTTCAAAAGAACAGTTGGGTGTCACCCACAGTCATTTTTAGGAGGATCTTTTGTGTCACTCCCCCTACACGTACTTGAATATCCCTCTCCAACTCGGGTTCATTACCAACGTGGGCAACTTTTGTAATGTCGGAGGTATTGTAAATGCGGTGAAAGATATTGAAATGCCAAGTTTTTCTCTCCAGGGTAGATAAATGATCCTTTTTTTTTTTGTCTGTTTTGTACTTGTAGTGTCCATTTGCTACTTGGTGTGCTGTGTAGTATATGTACTTAGAACTCGTGACATGTTTTCCCATAAAGTTTGACTGCGGTTAGGGTAGGTTGTCTATTGATGAGGTCTTGGGAAGTTCATTAACTTTTGCTATGGAAAGTTCAGCATCTATAGGGATAATAGGGTGATGTATATACCCTACAGAAGGGTAAAGCTGTACAAAACCACCATTGAAGACGAAAGGTCCCGAGAGTTACACAAGCCCCGAGGGCACAGCCGTAGATTACAGCCCATAAGGATCCTTGAAAACTGTGAATGCCAGCAATGCGAGACGTTATTGATTACAAACAACAGTGATAACTTGTTACAACGGAGAGGATGCAGTGACTCGAACTCGGGAACGTAATTACCGGTACCCATTGATCTTCAATCGATTGAGAAGGAGGTAAAGGTGACCTGAGAGGATGTGGTTTTGGAAAGCAGAAAAACCCGAAGTGACCTTGTATTAACCTCACGATAACTATACCGGGGCACCTGTGTTTTCGACTTGAATTGTTTTTAAATTTGTAGCTTGAGAAAGTTTGCTTACCGAACTAGTACTTAACCTAGTTCGTAGTTAGATTCCAAACCACTGTAATATAAAAAGTAGCATGTAAGACTAATAGTACGTAATAATATGAACAATAAGCCAAAAATCCGTGATAACTATAACAAAGAAAATTAAAGTTCAGCTTATTGCAGTGACACAGAAAATTGACCTTGTTCAGATTAGGAATATAAAATATATTTTATACGAATATAAAAGTATTTTATACGAATATAAAAAATCCACGCACGTAAAAAATGAGTTCATCAAATTAAAAAAAAAATATTTATTAAGAGGAAATGTGAGCCAAATGAATTTATCCATACGTTAAGAATGTTTTGACGAATAGTTTTGTAAATACTTGTAAATGAAGGAAATTTGGCCTATTCAAATAAAAATGAACGACATAAGAGCGTAACCTTCGTAGGTTTTCAAGAGTAATACGAAATTCACAAAGAATGAAAAATGGACAACATTTTTAGAACAATATTTCAATTGTACTCACAGCATTAGCATCTCTCTATAACGAACTGTCGGCTATTGGGGAAACCAGTTCAACCATCTTGAATTATATCAATACGCAGAATATGGAATATATATCGAACTTCGGATATAACGAACAAATTGTATTTCCTCAGGAGGTTCGTTACAGCGAGATTTTGCTATATTATTGCAAAACATGGATCTACTACTATATATCACTATATATCACTACTTATTGCGAAATTCACTGCTTTCACTGAAATTCATTGTAGAAATTTACAAAAGTTCATTGTAGAAATCTACGAAAATTCGTTGTAGAAATTCATCGAAATTCATTCTAACCTCAAAAGTCACACATTCTTTTGTTATAAGAAGACATTTCAGTATTTTTTATAACAAGTCAGACTTTATAAGAATCTTGTCTGATGACAGCAAAATCTCGTTACGCCTTATAATGAACTTCTGGCGTTCACTGTTCTGAATATCAGGTCCCAAACCTCAATATATCAGAGGCTTTATTCTCAACATACATTGGACATACTCGGTATCTTAAATGAATGTTTAAAATAATAATAATAATAATAATAATAATAATAATAATAATAATAATAATAATAATAATAATAATAATAATAATAATAATAATAATAATAATAATAATAATAATAATAATAATAATAATAATAATAATAATAATAATAATAATAATAATAATAATAATGTAAGTCTTTTAATTAGATATTTGAACACCGACTCAAACATTCCAACACCAGCTAGTAAACCAAATAGTTATATTTTTTTATTCTGAACGCAAAAGTACTTTTCATGAGGCAACTCACAACTATACCCAATTTGGAAGACAACGATCCATAAAAATTTTGTTTCCTAAAAGGCATTGTTGCTTGAACTTAGTTCTTAGAATGTTGTCTACAGTATGTTCTAGAAACATAGCATTATAAAATTTGCACAGCTATATCTCCTCAAAAGGTCAAGCACTCTAGGAACAGGACACGTGTTCGTCAAGCTCGAGAGCAAGGTGCAAGGTGCAGTTCGTTAAGAAGAACGTGTAGGTCAGCAAAAAAACTTGCAAACTTGTCTGGCCGTTTTCTCCATTTCTTTCGTTATTCCTGTCCCCTTTGTGGTCTCCTTGCACGCATGTCAAATGCACAACAAGACAGCCAGGTGGAACTTTGCACTTTTAACGAAGGCGACAACACGGTCGTTGCCTTTTCCCTCATCAAAGGGAGCCAAGAAACGGCCAAAAAGGAAATTGTTCTAATTAAAACACCCGAGGTAGGCGAGACGTGACGGTTGACCTCAGCGTGCTTGTGGTTGACCCCCCAACGCCCCATCTGTTTCCCGAGCTTGACATTTCATTTTTTTTTTCTGTGTGTATATGTGTGCACCCAGCCTCCACTATGTCTCTGCAAGGCAAATAAAAGTTTTGAAAAAAGAATATTTTTTTTTCTTTTTGCTTCTCTATATCCCTCGTTGTCTATATTCCCGGATGGCAAACGCGACTAAATTGCTCGAGTCTGCAGTAATAAATTCTACGTGGCATATTTCCCAGTGGCCATTACGACGTGATTTGCGAGACCTTTCCATGACAAGGCTATCGCAGTGGCCATAGACATGCCTCTGTTAAAGGGATGATGCTCATCGTCGCCCTTGGTTCTTCCTTTTTTTATGGGCGTATGAGAACTCTCCACTTTTTTCTCCCTTTTACCAGCTTCCTCGCTTTTTATTTACATGTATGCACCGCGCAAAACATTCGGGCTATCTAACTCGTGTTGCATATCTGGGAGGTTTTGTGTATCTGTGTGTGTCTGTCATATGAGTAATACACACACACTAGACTCTCCGCAACACAGCAACAGAAGCGCGCCGCCGAGAGCCACCGTATCAAACTTCCTTGGCTTACTTTCTTACTTATCTCACCCAGAGGCATCCATTACTGTTGCAGAAGACGACGGTTGCAATCAGACTCCCAGTTAAGACAACAAAATAAAATGAAAATGAGCTCATTCCTGACTTGGAAAATCGTGTGTGTGAGCGCCTGTCGCGTCACATTACCCCCGGAGAAACTCTTTTGGCGTGACGAACAAATAACACAAGTAAGTGCCGTTGCTCTCTCGAGAGAGTTGGTGCAGGAAATAGTTTTGCGTAGCGTTAGCAAAGAAAAGAAAGGGAAAAAAGGTTCAAAGTTGAAGTTACCCAGTGTTGACACCAGCAGCTGGACTTGTACTCGCACTTAGGTTAAAACAAGGGAAGATTTACCCAAACAGACAAGCACGAAGAAAAGAAATGGTGGGACGTTTTGACTAAGAAAATTTTCGTGCACACAGCGCCAGAACCGTAGCCCCAAAATTCATTCAAACGGAGGTAAAACGGGACAGCCAGAAAACTGATGAACTGCCGGAAGACTGGGACATCCTTCCCCCATACAAGCTCACCTCTTGACCTGCCTTCATACGTTTAAAGCGCTGCCAAAAGAATTCATAACATTTCAGGAGACTTCGATGCATTGCACGCTATTTTACACCCACATGGATAGGCTTCTAACAACTTCCTTGAAAAATTTCGAGCTAAACGCTATACCCAGCTTCTTTTACCAACGTAGATGTGTGTACAATTCTTTTGGGGGGAAGAGTCCAATTTCCACCCGGATTCCCCATATCATGACTTCTAAATCACGTGCCAGTACTTGGGTAAACTTTCGGGCTCGAATAGTATACTATGTGACATATGGCCTTAGACTGCACAGTCGGGATTTCGAAGAAAAATTATGAAAAACAGCGCATACATTTTAAAATGACCCAAAAACCAGCTGAAACTGTCACAGCATAAACAACATTTACTAAAATTAAATAATTTACACAAATAAGTGTTTATGGTACGCCTTTTGATTGAAAACATACGTGCTATATGTGCAATAAATAATTAAAAAATACGTTGGAAATGTATTAACTCGCACTAATCGACTATAACCTCGTTAACTGAAATAACAATATAATTAGATATTGCGCTGCGTTTATAAGATGCTGAATTCCTATTAAAGTCTCCGTTTGAATTTGGGTTTCTTTGGTGACTAGGAAATTTTATGATTTTTCATTTGATTTTGATTTTTATGTATTTGACGGATTTTTCGTGTATTTTCTAACAAATGAGGCGAGGATGTCATGTTTACGTAATTTCTCGATCTTTCATTGCTTATGAGCGAACGAGTCAGCATTAATACCATTTTCAGTCAACACTAACAGGAAAGAAGTCAAGGCAATAATGAATTTCCTCGCCCGGGGAGTATGTGTAAATCGTTTTCGTTTCGCAGTGAGTTTTACCATTTTGAAGTATAATTCGAAAACAGTATACCGGCTATATGCGGTTAATAAAACGCAAGAGAGGCCGTGGTCTATCTATTACAATTTTAGGCCACTTTAAAATTGATTCTGTCACGCAATTCTACCATTTTCGTTTAAATTATGACGTTAAATTTGATGTTTCGATATTGGTCAGTTTTTATTTCTATGCATGACCTTCAGGTACCTGCAAAATGTCGATTTCAACGTCTTGTTCCCACTGATCGAGAGTGACATTGATTAACGTGGGAACATCGAGAGACACAAATAGTCAACAAGAATTAAAATGAAAATTTTCGATTTTTAAAGGACAATAGGTGCACATTTTTCTTTATAACCCAAAGCTGCACTATTTTATTCATCTGTTTTACACAATTAATTATTTTTGGTCTCTATTATCTATTAAAAAAAAAGAAATTATCTATTTTTCTATATTAGCTTTTTATTTATTATCTACTGATGACTAGTTAATTATTAATAACTATTACTTATTGTTAATTATTACTTATTATTAATTATTACTTATTAATAATAAGTAATACTGATCAGTACATTCGATTATTTCGTATCTACCGATTGGCACTGAGGCGTTACAATGGCTATTTATAGCCATAAACAGCTCTAATGGTTTACACAGTAACAATTACAAAATAAAGACATGCGCACAAAATGAAAATGTGGGAACACAGAAGTGTAGAAAGGTCTTATTTTCACGCTGACTGTATTACTGTGAAATAGTAAGAAAATCCGACTACTTGGTGTACCGCATTACCCTTTTAGCTGGACGGGCGTCTGATTTATGGAGCATGTGTGTGTCGGAAAACCATCCTGTCCCTGAAAGGTGGCTGTTCAGTGTGCGATTTCGGCATAACGTGTTAAACTGATGGCAAGAAATATGTTATCTCTCCCCCTAACCTCCCTCTTCTTCTTTTTCCTTTGACTCTTCGGAAAATTTTCGCTCAACGTACTTTTGACCCGTTCCCACGCCCTTTCACAATCCTACACATGGACAACCCCTTAACCATGTCCTTTTCCCCCCATTGCCCACGTGTGAGCATCCATAGTGTCCACTACCTGTTGAAACTGATCCAGTTTCCATTTTTTTCTAAGAAATTATCTATTTTCTGCATAATTCTTCTACAACTCAACATTTTAACGCGAATTAAATGCAATTTTTGCTATGTTCAATAATGACAGAAAATATTCACTATTAACAAAGAGCTGAGCGACTCGTTAAATTTCAAACGAACCAGAAATATAACACATGACCGAAAAATATCAGTCACATAAAAAATAGACAAGATATCGAAACTTTTTACAACAGTAAAACCAATCTCAAAACAGAAATAAAAAATACTAAAAAAAATTATTCAAATATTTTTTTAAAAAAATATCCGAAATATCGAAAAATTAACAATTTATCCAAAATCTAGAAATACAAAACATTAAAAAGATACAATTGGATTGAAAATAAAACAAAATAAAAGATCCAAATTGTATCCCAGTATTAAAAACAGCTCACTATAAAAAAATGAAAATAAAAAAAATCGATTAAATAATCAAAATTCCACAACGTAAAAATGCACCGTTTCTGAAAATTCCAAAATATCGAAAAATTAACACTTTATCCTAAATCTAGAAACACTTACAAAACATTAAAAAAATATACCACTGGATTTAAAAATAAAATAAAAAATCCAAATTGTATCCCAGTATTAAAAATTATCCAAAAATTTCGAAAATAAAAAAACATGTCGATCAAATGACCAAAACTCCACAACGTAAAAATGAACTTTCTTTCTGAACATCGTTTCTGAACATTCCCAACATCTTCCAAAATCCAATCACAGCCAACTTCAATTTTACAGAAATCGAAAAGTCACAAGGGCAATAGTTCCCAAAGACACATCCGGTTTCCTTACTCATAATCGAAATAGCCTCCTGTTCCAGGAGTCCAAAAGGCTAAATCCCCCTAATGTTCCCACGGACAGTCAAATTTCATTTTGACTCCAGGGGGAGATTTCAGTGTATCACAACACACAAGTCTCGCTATATGTGTAAGTATGTGTGCGCTCTTGTGGGATTTCTGGGCTTCCACACATGAGAAAACCACCGTACTGAAGCTAGGAAAAGAAGAAGAAAAGATATTCGGCTACGTGACCATTCATTAGCCACTGGTTTGGTTTGCCCCCCCCCCCCTTCCCAAATCTGAAATTTCCTCCCCAGTAGTTCCCTAGAAAAGGTCAAAAGTTTGGCCTTTCTGGGCAAGGGGTTCATGTGACTTTCTTATACGGACTTCTGGATGGACCTTGAAAAACTTTTTCCAAGAGTTGTGGACAACCAGTGCACCGACCAACTTTTCTTACTAACCCAGGCCCAAGGTAGGCCTATAAGAGTTCTTCCAACCCCAAAAGCAGTGTGAAATGTGATCGGTCGACGCATGGGGAGGGGTAAAAGGATACATCGGATTGAAAATAGCCACTTATCCTTTAAACAGCTTCCCAACCCACCTAAAGCCTCCCTTTTAACAGCCTTACTAACCTGACTTACTGCAATCCCAATCTAAGCTTTCTCGCACCCCCCTTAGAAGTAACCGCAAACAAATTAACAACCTCAAATGTCGGCCGATCCATCTTTGTTTGCTTGCCCGAGTTAACCTAAAGTACAATACCGCACTTGTTTCCAATAACAATCAACACTTCAGCACCTTTTTGGGCTTAGGTAACATCCAACGGAAAAATAACACAAAAATTACTAAAAAAAGGAAAAAAACATGAAAATATACAGATATTATAGAAATATAGCACAAAAAATACTAAAAAAATAACGTAAAAAACAGGAAAATATTATAGAAATACAACACAAAAATACTAAAAAATACCGTAAAAAAACTGGTATTATAGAAATATAACACAAAAATACTGAAAAAGTAAAGTAAAAAAAATATGAAAATATACAGATATAAAAATGAATACAAAATTTACTATTTTTTATAAAATCAAAGTGTGTTGTTCTTGTTGCATTTAGTTTTTTTTATAAGAGTTATAAAATGTATAACTTTATAAAACGTTTACAGAATTTCTTTCAGAATATTGTTAATGTGGATCAAACGTCAACGCCTCATGATTTGCTTTTACAAGTCGATATCTAGGTTTTACCGAGTCACGTATAGTGTCAACAGCTTACAAAATCGTTAATCAATCTTAGTATAAGCTTATCTTCGGTTCTTTGCGTGGAGTTTGATTTGAAAACATGGTCGTTCCATGGACAAAAATCTATATTGTGCTACCTGTTGTGGGCAAGGCAGTGGTTTCGTAATGGCCAACAATGAACGTCGTCGTTTGGAAGCCTCGTGGGGCTTATGATAGTCACAAAAAAAGGTTGTATAGCTTTACGAGAAGAATTGAGCAAGAAAACGCGCTAGCAGCTTGGAAAATACTTTGTCGATGAGAGAACTAAACAAGAAAAAAAGAACACGGCTTTTTGGCTCTTTTGAAGAGGCTTCGAACTCTGGGTGCATAGATCCGCTCTGTGTGCTCCTTGATGGATCGGCTTAGAGCACGTCCATTATCCTCGTAGGTGATGAAAAGTCCCTTTGGAGACTTGCTCCAACCACCCAGACCTCGCTGTGAAAAGTTTCCATGCGACGATGACTTCAGTGTGTGTGTGACTATGGGATATTTCATTACCCAACACACAAGGCGACGCTCGCCTTTGGCCAAAAGCTTAAGATCCCTTTTTTCCTTTCCTTCGAGCTCAAGTTGATTATTTTGCAGTGAGACGCCTTGTACTATAGAGTACTTAGAGCTTTGAAGATATTGTACTTCAGCTTTACTGGTGTTGTAACTCGACTCTTGCTGCGTAGTACGTGACAACATACGATAAACGAAATAAAAATAACATAAAATAACTAGACTAAATAAACAACGGAAAACCTATCACAAGCGTCTCCAACTTGATAATAAACTGTCTCAAACACGTCTTTTGCTTTTGAACTCTTATTTTTCGTTTATTATGTTTATTGTTTGGCTTCATTTTCGGTGATTTCTTTTAAAAGTATGTCATATACTTTGCTTTTTTATTTTATTTTTATATTACTTATTTTATTTTTATATTATTTTATTTTTATATTGTTTTATTTTATATTATTTTATTTTTATTTTATTTTTTTATTTTATTGTTTTCTTGCACTGGTATGGCTCGTTACGTTCTGTCATAATCAGAGTACGTATGAACTATGTAATATCCGCTATGTCGTTTACAGTGTGGAGCTTTATATATCGAATTATAAGCTTTAATACTTAAATTTTTGATTCAAATAAGTTATGAAAGTAGGGTATGTGGCAACGCGTTACTGTTTCTTTCCTTAGATGGGTAAGATGTATCCCAAGACTAGTCATATTGTTGACAAGACCATTGGCTGTTGGGGGTAGAGTCTTTCTTGCGGAATTTCGAGAGAATAGACAAAAGAGGTGGAGTGTATTGGTATGATCACGAAAAGGGACGCGATCCATCACATCGCCGACAGGAGTTGATTGTTTTCTCGGACGCCATACTAGCGAAGACCTTACTAGCAATCTTACATCCTTTGTTGTACAGAACAATCCAGAAACTCTGAGAGACAAGCAGAAATTTCTCACGAGTTATATAATTTACGCGACTTCCGGCATGGTATTGCTTATAAATTCCACCTCCATTTTACAGTGTAATCCTAAGTAAATGGTTACGATATTTATGTTGCGCAACTGACCACAGCGAAATTGTAATGCATTACTGACTTGGTTGCATTATGAATTTTACTAGGACATTACACAGTAATCGTTGAAATTATAAAAATGGCAATTTTTATAATTACAGGAATTGCGTTTTGAAACTATTTAGTAGCTCATTATTTGTTGCTGTAGTACTTGTTAATTGTTGTGATAAGTTGAATGCCTACAAGCGGTGATTATTGTTTTTGGTTAACGGAATAGGATAAGGAACAGGTAAGTTACCTGAAAAGTGTATGGCTAGCAATTCAGGAATGTTGTGAGTTAAAAGTGCATTACAGCATTGCGCATAATTTATTAACTTCACGGAACGGCTATTAAGCTGTATTGGGCTCCAGGAAGAGGGGCAATGCCAACTTCCTAATAGACTATATATCAAGCATCTAATTGCCGTTTGGAGGTAATTATGACGAGATGTAAAGCCTCCGTCAACACCCAAATGGTCAGGACGATAAGCTACGTAAACTCCTACTACGTGGCTTATTAACAACTACTTCGAGCACGTTTGCGAATTTCTAAACAGCTCGCCCAAGAAAAGGTCACTGGTAATGAATTTCGCAGTGATCATAAAAAATACAATGAGCAATTCCGCCTACGTACGCATATGAAGAAATAACATGCTTCTCCCAACGAGTTTTCAATTTTTAATTATTTTACTTACACGTTTTCAATTATATTACCATTCATCCTGCATTACTCCAATTATACCAGCTATTGAACAAAAAGGCGCACTTTTTAAGTTTTCTTATTTATATGAGCTAATGTTTTAACAAAAGAGAAGCAGAATTTCTGATTATTTAGAAAACCGTGAAGAATCGAAAAAAGATATATAGTTTTTACTTGCGTGATGGCATGTGTGACTATTATACGCGTCGGAGGTTACCCAAGCCAGTACAGCTTCGAAGTAAAAATGAGGCAGAAAAAAAGCATTCTTGAGAAATTTTTTTCTGGGTTTTATTAACAAAGAAACTTTAAAACAGAGCTTAATTTCTGAAGAAACATGCATAATTACTTCAGCATATCAAATAAAGTAACTATCAAACTAAATAAAAATAAAGTAAATAAATAAAAATAAACAAACATAAACATAAATAAATAATAAAAATAAATAAATAAATAATAAAAATAAATAAATAATAAAAACAACATAAATAATAAAAATAAATAAATAAATAATAATAAACATAAATACATGTACTAATAAAGTAAAGTACTACATTGTTTCCTTGCATTATTTTGTTTACCGTTTTTTTAGGTTATTTAATTATTAAATCTAAAATAGGTTATTTAATTACTAAATCTAGGTTATTTTCCGTCCAAAAAAGGGTAAAGACGCCGTTACCTTTGGTCTAGATACCGTGACGACACTTTCCCTGGTTTTCCACACTTTTACCCCAGCCATTCTCCCCCTCCCTTCATCTTCCCCCGCATCCTGCGAAAGCTAATCCGTTTTTGCTCAATGAGGCAAATCGAAATCGTTCGTGGTCAATATCATTACGCAAAGTATATACAGCCTCCGTTGCGTAAGGGGGTGGAAGAGGGTGGAAATACCCATTTGGTGTTCTGCATTTCATTTTCTGATGCAAAACTCCCCAAAAAATCTCCGCTTTTTTTCGACACTTGCATAAATACAAAGCCGTAAAGGGAGGACAACCCTCACTTTTTTTAGAGGGTGGTGTATATTGTATCTATAGTTCATATATACATATTTACCCCCCCCCCTTCCCTGTACCTAAAAAGCGACAAAAGATATAACTCTTTCAGATAAGCCATCCCTACGAAAAAAAGGAAAAAAATTCTTGTGGTCATGCTATGGTCTTTTCCCCTCTTTTGTGTATTTACAGATATAAAGCGATAAAAAAGCGAACTGTCTCTCCCTTGTGACAAGGCAGCGCGGGATAAGAGGCGATAGTTCATAGGCTGCAGTGTTTGTGACGTCCGTGGCGTGGTCATTGCGTTTTTTGTGAGGAACGGAGGGGTTGAAGAGGGCCTGTCTCCTGTCTCTATGCTTGACTGCGGCATAAAAGCACGGAGCGCGCGAGTGCGCCGAAGAAAAGGCTTCGCCTGCCGCGTGCTGCACGGTCTTTCCCGGCCTCCTTTTTTTGCGTTTTTTCCGGACCGCCAACCGAACCTTTTCCTGTTTTTATGTCCTCGTCCATAATAGCCTTAATGGCAGCTTGATGTGTAATGGCGAAACGGGGGGGATGACTCCCCTGGGACGCCGTTCTTTATCGCAAAACAACAACTTTGCACCCCTTTTTCTTGAAGCCCTGTGGGGTGGAAACGGGTTCGTTTTTGTTCTTACCACCCGCCATTTTTTCTCCTCCTTTCTGATAGGCTTGCGAGATTAGGCTAATGATTGTGGTTTTCCAAGAAGGCTTCTTTAACGCTTCTATTTTTTGGGTCCTTTTCGGGAAGAAAGATGAGTATTAAATGCAAATTGGGGGAATTTTTTTGAGCTTTTTCAAGGGGTGCAAAATTTTGTTTGGGTTCGTATTTTTGGGAGAAAAAATTTGGGAATGTGATGGTGAAAGGTGGGAGAAGGTGAAAAGTCTTTAGGAAAAAACAATCAAGGAGCCCTGCTGGCAATGAACCTTCATAAGGTTGTTTTGCATTTTGATGAGATGAGATGAGATGGAAATTATTCGGCATGAGGGGGGGAAAAGGCAAGAGTCTCCCTCGCGAGCTGCGTTTCCATCTACCATACCACTTTCCTGGGTTTGATAAAAGACCTAAATTGAGAATGATTCACCTTTTACGGGACGTACATTTTTCTTGTTACTTATGAAAAGTTTTACCGTGAGTTTTTTTTTAACGAAGCGGGAATTTTCGGTTTTAATGATCACCAAGTTTCTAAAATGAGAGAGTTCGAGGTGAGAAAAGCGCTTAAACGTATGGCGTGGTTTCGCTTAGTGTTCCCCTCTTTTGTACTGTTCCCTCATTTACTCAACATTGTTGAGAACAGTCGACACCTCTCTAGGATTTATTGCCGCAAAAACGGGAGACATTCGTTTTAACACAGGAAAAGGACTGACAGCCTGTTCTATCCGATTGTGAGCTGGAGTTTGAATGATATCAACCAAACTGTGTGATATTAACTTGAATAAGCTTACATTCGAATTTTAATATTCTTAATCGCGGGTTAAGGGATTTAACAAACCATATCAGCTGCTTAATTTCTTTACTCGAATATCAACACAAAAAAATACAATCTAATAAAATGAAAACCATAACAAAAATACAATAAAAAGAAAATGTACAATATAATAAGAAAAAAAATTGTCCGCATTTAGTGCGCAATCAAGGCTTTTTGATTATCACGAGAGAAAGGAATTCGGAAACTAGAACTTTTGCGAAAGTGAAAGGGTTTGTAGCAACGGAAAGTTCATTGTCTTGAAGCGAAAATGATTTGAGGGGGAACAAAGGAATTGCAGTACTGTAACAACAATGAGCATTGACGCGACCCCCTCCGCAGGTGCTTCACGCGGGCTCTAGAGTCGATCATAATGAAAGTCTGGAAAATAATCTCGAAAGAAACCACTTATAAGCGAAGACTAACAGCGACCACTCCATGGAGATTACACATACACATACAACATAGTCGCGCGTTGGAGAGTCAGCTTTTCCATCATACGGGCCTGTCAAGGACCCATCTGGTGCTTGTTGCTTACTAACCCAGAGACAATAGTCGTAAATGAAGGTATACATCTATGCTGATGCAACACAAAAAAGAACCAAACTTGCCAGCTCGATCAACGCAGCGTTACAAGTCCCTTGGGACGACTCATTCTTAACGCTCACCCTGTGCATTAAGCTGATCGGTTATAAACTAGGTGGTGATACAAAAACGCCTCACGCTAGACCCTATCTATCACCTTTTTCCCCCGTCTTTTATTTATTAAATTGATTTTTAAAGTTCTTATTTCAATTAACCACTCTTATTTCCCACTACTTCTTATTTCTACGTTTGTGACCACTCTTTACTATTATTTTATAATATTTCTATTTTTTTATTATTGTTGGGCTCCACAAACCGCTTTAGCATTATAATAGCGTTTCGACTTTTACCGGTATCACTCGATAATTACTGCTTTTTTATACACTTGCCATTCCGTTAGCTATTGTCCTTGTCTTGTGGGGAATATTCAGAAAAATGTAATATCCAGAAAAATCCCGATAATATCCGTTTTTGGTCCGCAGCGAATAAATTGCGCTCCATTTAACAAGCGTCAGGTTTCACTACTTTTGTGAAATTCCCATGGATGTAGTGAAACTCGTGAGAATGCCAGGAGTAATGAGCAAGTCAAGTGAAAGGGGCGTGGCCGCGTGGTTAAATTAGGCATACGAGTCGCAACAAGCATAGATTGTCCATGAGATGGGACTTTTGTCGGCTCAAGGTGTCAGAGCGCAGAACTATACGGTAGAAACCGCCAGGGCGGAGCTACATTGTAAAAGATTAATAGAAGCCGGTCGTAAAAGCTTAAGAAAAGAAAAAGGTGGCCTTCCTCTCCACTTATCTTGTTCAAGCCCCCTTTTTCATTTGCCGATTACACGATAAGGCTCGTCGCATACTTGAGAAACCGACTAAATCATTTCAAGTGCACCACAGTGTACCACTGATAAAGAGATATTCTGAATAATGTACCCTTGTAAGAACACATAACTTTTTTAAAAAAAAAATCTCTTAAAATAACAGAAACGCTTGGAATATGTTCATAAGCCAACAGTATCTAGAATAATCTTATCCAAGGACAAAAACCCGTAATTACATGAAATATGAAACACTACGGTCGACAAGAATAGGTCAACTCTAGTATGAATCCACAACAACGCAAACTGGGGTAAATGCCCGGAATTCTGCACTGTAATAAAGCGCAATATCAAGCTTAATTATATTTCACCAATTATAAAGCTTTATCAATTGCTTCAGTAATTTTCCGGGAAAACTGTGAATAAAACGAGGAACGTTCATCCCTTTCCATTTTCGAACGCCTTGGCAATTCTACGGTCTCTACTGCAACTTTAATCATGTCTGCCCTCAGTGTGATCAATGTAGGGGGCGGGGGCGGGGGCGGGGGGGGGGGGGGTTAGGTCTGGGCTGAGTTTGCATGCACTTTTTCATGATAGCTCGCGACTTTCAAGACCGTTCCTAAACTCCATAAGTTATAACATGGGAAAAGGATCAGAGTTCACTGGGTAATTTTGAACACCGATTTTGCCTAGAAGATGACTGTGATTACTTTGATTCAGGTGACAGAAAGATTGGTCAATTTACTATATTCCCTAATAAGAAATGAAGCTTTTTAATTGTCACAGTTACTTTTTGGAAGCAAAAATCAGGAAATATTAAAATATGCAAAATCTCACATTTTCAACTTCTTGTTGCCACGAAATGTGTCCAAAATGTGGTCTTGCTTCTCTATTGTCAGATTTGTCCTGAATCTGAGAACAAGTTTGAACCGTTGACTAACTAAGAATCAATGGATCTACGATCTCACATAAGATGTTCTAAGTCATACGTTCAGAATTCACTCCAATTGACAGTAAATAATGCATAGCAACCTACACTATCTCTACTGGAACAATGAAACTATGCCCAAGGCCGAAAGCAAAGTGTAAACGAGGATAAATTTTGGGGCAAAACTGAAGGTAGGTTTATCTAGAAATGCTTTTACTACTGAAAATACTTTAACGCAAATAACTGTCTGAACTAAGTGCGTTTGAAAATACCTGAGATATTTTCAAACGCATGTATTGTAGTGTGAACAAGGGTAAATTCCTGGGCAAATTCCAGGTTAAGATCCACTGCTCTAAATAACGTCACGGTAACAGCTCTATAACTTATAGTACAAGTTAGACATAAAGTTCACCCTACATCAAAAGCCTAGTTTAAACAAGGGTAAATTCCAGGGCAAAATTGAAGATAAGTTTTTATAGCTGATTCAAACTTAGGTTAACCCTAGGTTTCGTGTAATACAGTACAACCACGTTGCACTTCACGTGTTGGCGATTTAGGTGAGTTCCAGTTTGGTCGCATTAAAACAGCGAAAGGAAGTAACGAATGCTGAGGGCTTCTCTGGCATCCCGAAAGTCGTGACCCAAGTTAAGGTGCCCGGATGTGGCTAACCATTCTTGACATTTCGGTCCATTTCATGCTCAAGCCCTTCATTCAACCCCCGTTGCCTAAGAAATAAAACGAGTTTTTCAGCATTCCCAACTGCAAAAATTGCTAGAATTATAGCTTCTTTAAACACAAAAATAACTTCCGTGCTTTTTGTTAGCGTCTTATGATTTATTTGCTTAAAAGCATCCTTTTTAAGCGGGAACGCCCCGCACTTTTTTTTATATACCCATTCCTGCAGGAGCGAGTTTTACAAAAAGAAAATGCCAAAGCAAATTCAATAACTTGTAGGAGCCTTTAATTTCCTTAAAGCTCCTGATAAGCATCTTCTTTGAACCGCATAACAATACTCCCAAGCTCATACAACACAGCATCTCTCCCAGAACTAGAAAGATGTTCCATGACACCCCATGGATATTCCGAGGGGGTGTACTGTACAGAAAGAATGAAAAGAGCGATTTGGCATTCCTTTCCGAGGCTTTTCAGATACTCCAGAACGCCCACCACCTTTAGTCTTGAATGTTTTTCACCTGGTTTTGCTTGTCTTTTGTTTTTTTTTATTGCCTTTTCTTTTGTGACGAAAAAAAAATGAAATCTAAGTTGCGATTTGCAAGTCATGACCAGCAAGGAGTCTTTTTAGGAGCACATTTGGTGGTATATTTTTAGTGGACACACTATTAAAAATGGGGGAATTCGTTTGAAAGAAACAAAAAAGTGTTCCAACACTTTTTTCTACCCTCTTTACATTTATTAATTCTAAGATCTACGATCTGTATTCTTTATCTGTCCGGTTTCCCCGTTCTCGGAGTAAAAAAAAACTTGAACTCTTCTACTCCCCCTGTTTAGTGGGCCCAGTGGCTCATGCTGAGACACCCTCCCGTTTAACCCAAAGTCCCCGGGTCGACTCATCAGGACTCCTCACACCTGCCTGCCCAGGTAGGGGATCCCCTTCACCTTTAACCTTCTCACACCAGCCAAACAGCATGCCATGCATGCTTTAATTTCATAAAATAAAAGGTCTTCTTAAACTGCTCTCTTCTCAAGTAGAGATAAAAGTACTTGTTCCACTGTCATGCAAGCATCAAAAGCACCGAATTGTAGCTACAATTCTTAAATTTCTGGAAGATCAGGCTAAGTTAGCCTTTTATTTTTATTATAACAGTAGTAATTGATTTAAAGTATAATAAGTAATTTGTAAGCCATTTGGCACATGGTAGTGAAATGTTACTGAAAAAATAGCAAAGAAAATAATTAAAAATAAAAGGTACAGAAATTATGTAATGAAATCACACAAAATACTTCTACAGGTTTAATAATGAATTGCAATGTACTTTCTGAGAAAATGGTATATAACGAAAATTTCGGGGTATTAGAAAATGGACTAGCAAAAAAAAAAATGGCGCAATGTCTAGACTAGTTGCACAGTTTTCAGCTCAATTCGACGCTATTTTTCATTCAAATTGGGTAATACTAGCGCAAAAAAGTGAACAAGCAGCGGAAACCACTACCAAGAGACCATTACTTCCGCAGCTTTTCATTCTTCAACACTTAAGTAATGCAAAATTGCAACTCCCGCTGCTTAAAAATGTGGCAAAGTTCCCTTGCAAAGTTCCACATATCTCATTCGTGAAAGTTTCTCTACATAAACATAGACTGTCAAAGTTATTCTGAACAAAAAAGCGTTTTTCCTTCTTTTTCTTGTCTATTTCGTATAATATTTTAGTAAAACAACTTATGTTTTTTGGAAAAATATTCTGAGTCGACTAAACTACTGAGGTTTTACTTAAATGGTGGCACGTGTGAGTATTTTTATTTTAAAATACGCATTTAAGGGTGTCACATGCCCTTGAAACTTTCAACGTGATAAAGAAACTGCACGTCAAAGCTTCAGAATCTTTTTTTATAAAAAAAAAACTTTCTTTGGGTGTGTTAAGCTGAAGACGCTTGAGTATTTACTATAAGAAAATGACTCAGTTATTTCAGGTAAAAATTTGAATAAAAAGAGATCGACAGAAAAAGAGGTACTTAAGCTTTAAACCTTATTTTCTTTTCCACATTCGCACTTGTTTGGATTGTCTATGGTTTCAGCCACTGCTTTGGTCTCGTCTGTGCGCAATCTTTTCAACGTTGCAGGAAGGTTTGGTTTTCGAACTGAGTTTTCATGCGTTTTTTCTTCACGAGTCGCTTCATCGCGTACTGAACTCAATATGTGTGGATAGGAAAATCAAGGACATCAGAAACCGCAGAAAGGGTTTTATTTCTACACAAAAATTATCTGAATAAATATGTTTAAATGTTAATTTTTCTTCAATGTAATCTTTTGATTTTTCAGTCCTTTCTGAACAATCAAAACATTTTTACTATTTCACCGAATAGCTCAAGTAATCTACGCAATCGCTCCGTAAATTGTGTTTTTTTTTAAAAAAAATCGACTCCCAAATATGGATAATAATTATGCAATACCTTGAATTTCGGCACTAAACTTAAATACACAACACACAAGAGCGTCACGTCTCGCTTACGACGCGAAAAGCTATTCCTCACCTTCTTACTTTGTGCGCAAGCGGAATGGGATTTTCACTCATAAACTTCATCTTTCTTCCTGCAACGATATGCAAACTACGCTGAGCGAAGGCTTTCGAAATGAGATCGTCTTAAAGGCGCGAAAGTGATGGCCCAACCTCGCCATAAAATCCTCTACCGCTTGAAAAAACAAAAAATCTAGAAAAAATATTACAAATTCCCTCTGCAGTCTATTTTCCGTGTAAAGCAGGGCGCAAAGATCCGGCTAGCGCGGACAAATGACATGAAAGGGTTGCTCGACACGTTACAGGTGTTTTGATGAATTTATAGCCAACTCCCTGCTGTTTCAATGCCGAAGCCCAGGCGTGCAATTTGAACACGTTCAATACCAACTACACGGCCCCACCAGGCCCCTAAGAACTTTTTTTTCTGTCTTGGGGTGTCTTAAAATTAAATCTCTTGTTCTTTCTCTCCTTTGATACTCTCTTCTCCAATTTCTTCCTAACAGCCTAAAAACATAACCCCGGCAACCCAACGCACCAAATCCCTTTCTATCGTCACTAACCACAAACTAGTGGTGTAAATATGGAATGGGAAATTTTAGCTCATAAAATTTTTGCGTTATTTACGTTCGAAGCGTTTCCCAAGGTAAAGGTAGGTAAGGAGAGGTGGTAAGTGGGGTAGGAGGGGCGTGTCTGCAAGTCATGGGAAGGATAGTGTTCCTATAGCGCCCACGAATTTCATTGTTGAATTCCAGAGAATTTTTTTTTATGCTAAGTAGTTTTGGGTATGTGTTTTTACTTCCAGGTAGACTTTAATTGTTGGCGATGACAGAATTAATTTTCATAAAGTCTTTATGTCAAAGGAAAGAAGATGGGCATAAACAGGAAAACAAAACTTTTGCCAAAAAGGACCACCCAGATGTTGCCGAGTGATAAGGCAAAAAAAAAAAAAAGAATCGGAGGAAGAAAGTTTAAAAATCCCCTTTAAGTTTCGGGTTTGAAATATGTTTCAAAGTACTGGCACCATTCCGAACATGAAAAACGGTCTTTCGAGGACCAACCAGAAGGCTTTTGTTGTAAACCTACACAGTGACACCCCATGGACTGCCAAGAATGCCTTCATTTGCATACGTAATTGTCCATGCTACGACGGGTTGCGATGGTCAGTGCTATCGTGGATCAAATGTGCAAGCTTCTCTATTGAATGCTGGCCCTCGTGCTTTCCTCTAGTCAGGGCCATATGGCTCGCTCTTCTAGTTACACAGTCGCCTTCAATGTTCCGGAATTACATTCATGCCCCAACACTTTCGGATTTCAAGATGCAGAGCGCGCGACGTCACCCCAAAACTTGACTTATGATGCGACAAGGGCGATCACCCCCCTTCTCCCGGGACGAAATCATCCCAAATCTCTGAAAGATCCCCATAAATAAGCTTCTTACCTTTTCTATACGTCTCTACATCTCCATAAAGCTCTCATTGGAGCTGAAGGGGGACAGTTTTCGACGTATTGTTACGCCCAACTGACCACCGTCTATTGAGAAATGGGTGAAATGAATAAAACGGATGAAATGGACAAAATGGATTCTTTGGCCTCTGAAGAGGGGAAAATTCATAATCTTCATTGCGATTATCATTGTCCCAAAATGTAAAGCTTGACCACTATAGAAATGTAGTAGGGACTTTTTATTTTTACGTCCCCTTTGGGACTGTGTGATACCTTTCAAAGAAGTGTCTACCGTATATGATAATATGTAACGCGGTTGTAAGAAAGCCCAAGCCATAACTGGGCGCTGACTCTGAGAAAAGGGATACTTCAAGTTTCCCATAAGCTCTTTTCTTCTCGGCGTTCCTTCTCTTTTAAGCACTCGGTAAGGTTCGCCCTATGGTTGTGGAAAGGCACCAAGCATTGTTTCCTCGAAGCTTTAGGACAGGACATTATCCTATGTAGAAAGGGTCACGTTCTGCTGCGCCTTGCAACTATCAAGCTCTTCATGATCTAACCATCATGCTGGCGAACCATTTCATGAGCAGCGAAACAAAAGCCTAAAAAGAGCACATTATAGCGAGAAAGCAAAAAATAGCAACCACGGGCCGGAACAGTGTAAGTAACGCAATAACGTAGCACTCATTGACCTTGCACGTGACTAAGGGCACAGCAGGAAAACCGATGCTAGCTTTAACTTGCTCAGCTATGCCCTGGGGCAGTACCCTATTGCCTCCTGTGAAATCAACCTAATTGTTATAGTGGTCTATATTATTACACAAGAGAAATGTAGCAACTTGCATCCTAGAGGTAATAAAAACTCATATTTCGGAAAATTGTTATTGAGGAAATAAAATGTAACATCTGTAATCAGCAAGCGTTATGTAGTCTCCCGCATGGCCGGGCCATCAGTGTTTGCTCCGGCTTATTGTAGATCCTACCAAAGTTTGGCTTCAGAAACCAGCATAATGAATATCGAATATTGCGAAGCAACGAGCAGCAGATAAAGAGCGGTGTGGTGTACCCGAGCGAACCGTGCTTACTCCCGCCTGCTTGAAGCCTGCTAAGTCTCTTGGCCGAAGGCAGAAAAATCGAACGTTTGAAGCACCAAGCGACTGTTATGCCAACAGCGCGGCCGAAGCAACTGTGCTTTCTCCGGCCTGTTGAAATCTTATAGTGGTGTTGATAACCACCCATTAGGCCTACTGCAGCACATGTACGCTGCACTGCAGATGATAAATTTAAAGATTGGAAACCATGGAAGTATTTTTAGCTGACGAATGGCTGGACTAGCTGTGATTGCGTTGGCTTGTTGAGCGCCGAGATTTACTCGTCTTTTTAAATATGTCAAACTATGAATTCACTCACGTTGTAATTGTTGTTTTCACGAGAGTACCCTTCACCAAAGATTGAAATGGATTGTGAATCTGGACATCCTTCTAACACTGACTTTTGACACTTGATCATCACCATTTGACCTAAGAAGAAAATTGACTATAATTAATACAACAAAAAAGCTCACGCTTAATAAATCTTCCAATAAACTTGTGACTGTTTTCCAGGCAACTTACCTTGTACAGATCTTTAAAACTGATGACCTAGCTCCAGAACTTTTTCCTTAAAAACTCAAAAGTAAAAAAACTTTTTCGCTAGGCCAAGTAGCGTCCTAACTGGAGCGTTCCCCCAGGTGGCACATATGGGATGACACGTCGTGCGTCATCTTACGGTCAAGTCAGTAGTATAAAAAAGGCACACGCTTTTGAAGCACTGTTAAGATCCTGCAATTACTGTAAATTGACTCCGAACTGGTGAACTGGGGTGACCCTGCTTTTTTTCCTCCTTGTAAGCCCACATAACGTCAGTCAAGTTGTCAAGCAGTAATTCCCAACTACTATAAAAAAAACTATCACTCTCAGCTATTTGCTCAACTCAAAATATTTTTTGTTGCAAAGAATTCAGCTTGTTTAGAAACAGGATCCAGCCTGCAATCAAGCCTGTCTACTTATACGTCTCCTTCGTTGAAGATATTGTTGAACAAAATCAGAACATCTTTGAATTGAAGATCCTGGTTGGGAAAAGCCATTCATAACCGAAACGCACGGGCGCCCCGAGATTTTGTGGGCGTACAATGGAGCGCAAGCCCCATGCAAAAATCTCAATACCTTTTTCAGGGCTAAAGAAAAGTTTGAATACAAGAATGTAAAGGCTCAGGATGTAGATTGCCAATCTCTGGTATTAAAAAAAAGGCAACGAAAGGCGACTTTGTAACTTGTAACAGCTAAAGACTGGGTTGCGTTGTGCAACGCCAAAGAACTGATAATACATGTGGCTTTGGGGAATATAACATCACGGGCTCGGGCTTTTCATCTGCCATAATTCCATACCTCTGGAAAATTCCCTTGGGGCACTCCCGCTACTAATGAACCTTACTCGGAGAGCTCCAAGTATTAATTCCATAACAAATCTCTTTTCCTTTTCCTAAGCTACCACCTTCTCCTCAAATCTGTAATAACTAACTCGCGAACAACCCCACATAATCGGCTATAGAAAAGCTTTTTGGCGTAAGATACCCTCAACAAAAATGTATAGAGGAACTTTCCAACCTCTAAGACAGGGAACCCTGAACCATGTTCACTCCGGGATGAAAACTCCTTGTTGGCAGCGATCCAAAGCACCGATCTAAGAACGCGTGAGGAGAAAAAGAGCCGAGTAAAGAGAAATCGTTCCAAAAAGGGGGATCTGCTCTTCTAGTGTCCTCGTATGGTGCATGACCTTTGGAGCTGACCTTTTCCTGGACGGCTCTGCTCCGATTGCGATTGCTGTGGCCGCAGTAGCCATTGCGCCCTAATGAAATCCGGCCAACATGCCCAGGGATGGACCCTCAATTCAGAGCCCGATACTCTTTTTCCGTCCATTCTTCGGGCCAAAGCCACTCTTTTACCCCACCTACACCCCCACAGCTTCCTCTTTTATTTCTCTTTTGCGGACAAAATAACTTCCACCCCTCCTCTCCTCGCTTTTAATCTAACGTAGGACTTGTAATCTTGGGATTGGCAACCGGTATCGGTACCGGCCAAGCTAAAGCTTTTTCTCGACAAATGAAAATCCGAAGTAGAAAAATTCGTGACTGTAAAGTAAATTTTCCATAGAAAAAAAAGTAGGTAAAAAACGAGCGAAATTAACATGAAAATTACTTGAAAAGTGAAATAAAGATCATACGCAAATACAAGGAAAAAACGGCGACTTTTTTTTTTTTTTTTTTAAAGCCAACCCAGCAATGAGGCACTAAATATAAAAATTAAGCAAACAATTATTATGAACACCATGGATGTGAAACAAACTACTATGACAATTGGCCTGAAAATAAGCCTCGGAACAAAAAATCAAACGAGACTTCAAAAACTAAAGTGATTTTTTTTAAATACGTAATAATAAATCTAAAAATAAAAAGGCAAAGAAGTTGTACAATATCGATCTGGTCAGTGTTTGGAGATATGAGAACGAGCCTAATAAAAGCCTAAGGGAAGCCAGTAGTTTTGAAACTGACGGTTTTTATGACGAAGATGACATGATTGTCCCGGAGATTGTTTTCTGATGGTGATTTCCATGGCTGCTAGTAAAGACCAAGGAACTCGGATGCTTTTTTCATCTCTTGTTTGGGAGTATGTCGAAAAAGAGGGAGGAGAGTAGCGTCACCCCCTCAATCTCCGTATAGCTAGTCCTGAAAAACGCTTCAATTTGGCGGATGACAGGAAAGGGAAACGCTACTACGGGGATAGAGCGACACACATCCAGCGAAACACTGTCGAAAGAAGCGCATTGAGGCCACATGGTGCACTGTGATTGACCGGAGCATGGAAAACGTTTTGGGACCTTAATTTCCATTGCCCATAACAAGCTCCATACAAGCTTCACCTCCATGCCTTTTATGTACGACAATAAAAATCCCCAAAAGCGATAAAAATGCGGCTATGCAATAAGTTTCTTTCGTTTCAGGAGGATTTTTGCAGTCTCATCCCCCCTTCTTCGACCATACTATGCAACACGGGTAACGCGAGTCCTTATGCGTAAAACCTGAACTTCAAATTATGAAGTTAAACCAAATGAAGTCTATGCAAACTACAGAAGGCCTTTCTAAAAATTCTTCAGTTTCAACCTTTCACGAGATACAACGCGTGATAGGAAATATATACGAGTCTGTTAAAAATCAAGAAATTCAGCTTCTGTTTAAAAGTTTCGAAAAATAATTAAGCAATGAAAACTTAGTTTCCTTTCTCGTTCAAGCATACACTCTGTTAAAGGAAAATTTACTTTATAAGCATGAAGTTATAAGCATTGTACGGTGTATATCTCAATAGTGCTGATTTTTGTTGTAAATAAAGGGTTTATAATAAGAAATACACAAGTATCCCCAAATCTCATCGCATCTTTTTTTAACGTATTAATCCGTTTCGCTTACAGAGCATACTTGTTTAAAGATTCCAGTTCCCGTAAAACTTAAACCTATTGAGGCAATAATGAATACCACTTCGTTGATCGAATGCGAACTTCTTTTCATTCTTGAATCTTTATTTACATTTTTCATTCTTGTTTGCCAACTATTCGTGTTTCGTTTATTGTTGCGTTTTCATTATGGAAAATGGTACGGAACACGTTCTTGTGCGAAGCTTACTTTGCCAAATTTGGCATAGCAAGCGAGTTAGCAAAAACACTTTGCCTTGGCAATCTTTAGGCAAAACTTTCGCAGGGTCCTTTACAGAAATTTGCGCACCAGCTGCAAGCAATAATTTCCCCGTATTTAATAATAGGTTCGCAACCTCGTCATGCACAAAGGTAAAAAGGCTCGTTAGCGTTCAGGATACCCAGCATCCTTTCGCTTATTTAGAAGAAGGGACAATGAGATAACATAGGCGTTTTTTTATGGCAGGGAAACAACAAAAGATGTGAGCCCGAAAAAAGGGCGCTCGTGCGCATTTGTGGCTCTTTTCAAGGGAAACAAAAGCTCGATTAGAAGCTCTGGCACCACGTCTGGCGTGCTGCTCTCTTCTTTTCTTCAATCACCCACCACCTCTTTGCTTTTTAAGCTGGGCCAAACCCGGACACTCCAGTACGGCGAGATACTACCAAAAAGAAAATAAAAATGGGACGAGATCTTCTTCGGCATTACTTTGACACCAACACAATTGGCCCCTTGTAACGCAAGAAAAGAAAAATCCTCTTCACTCCTCTTAAAAAAACGGCCAGTCATCAGGAATTCATCGTGACGTTGGCACAAAAATTTGCCCTGGTATTAACTTACATTAACTTCTTTTAATTCCTTTAATTTCCGTCTCTTTCTTTTCTTATTTTTTTTTTTAAATTAAAATGCGTCTTTCCCTGGCACCAAAGTTGTGCATAGGTGGCTCGGTAACCCAACTAGGAGCAAATTAACCTCGTGTGAAATTTCCCAGGTTTCAAGCCTGTCAAGTTACATGATGGGCCCACTTGTAACAAGTGCGAGGTCATTTTGTGGTCAGTCATGGAGACTTGTCAGCAGGCGAGGGTGGTCACTCCAAACCCCCAGGGGGCCTTGCTCAGCCCAGCTTGCCCGTGTCAAGAATTGACCACTGTGACCAGGATGAATGACTCCCCTAGCTTTGTTCGCCTGCTCAAGAGACGAAACTTGCCTAACAAGGCAGAACACCCTCCTACTCACTCCTCTTTTTTTAAAAAAAGGAGAAAAAAATAGGGAACAGTGTACTAATTCCAATAATGTCAAAAATCATCTGCTCCTGCTCCGTAACAAAAACCTGATTTGGGGGCCATACCACCCCAACAGTGAAACCTAACCCGCCAACACCCTTCTCTACACTTAATACCACACAATCCTTACCTCCTCTTCACGCAAACGATTTAAAAAAAAGCAGCTGTTAACTTTCTTGTAGGAATCCACACCGTCACTCTGGCCTAGGAGTCCGTTATATCAGAATGACTTCTAAATTTTGATCATGTTTTTCACCCCTCATTAGCATATTAAGAAATCTACTCGTACATTGCAACTCTTAGTTCTCTAAATCATTAATTAGGTGTTTTTTCCACTTCTTTCTTAAAGAGGAAAGTGAACAAAGTGTAGAGCATGAACCAGGGTAAATTCGAGGGTAAATTCAAGAAAATGTTAAAAACCATACGAGGCTAATTTTCGACCATTTTAAAACCGTATCCAACATTTGCCCAAGATTTTGACATGTGCGAACACGGTTATATTGAAACTCCAGGGTTTTGAGATTAGGAAATGCGTTTTCAATATTTATTGAACCTTAGTTTTCATTATGAGGGTAAATTGGTGGATAAAGTTTTTCAAAGGTAAGAAACGTATTTTTCAACCTTTTTAGTCAATTTCAACTTTTGCCCCAGATTTTGACCTGTGTGAACACAGGGCAAATTCGAGCGTAAGGCAAATCGAAGTGAAAACAATGTCTTTTGTCACAATTCAAGCATTTTTTGCCCTTAATGGCGAAAGCACTGTAAATGAGGGTGAATTCAAGGTTAGAGCTCAACAACACACGCTGACCTGGTTACGCATTACCCAAAATAAAACAGCTAAATTATTTACAGAACGCATATGGAATTATTGCGATAGGCCTTTTGGTAATGAATGTCAATGCAGTGTTGAATACAAGAAAATGAGTGTAGACATGTGCCTAATCGAATCAAGAGCGTTGCACGCACACGCAAATTCGATGTCTGGAAAACCTGTAGCCATACCCGATGAATATAACCCCAGGGAAAACCGGGAAGAAAACGAATGAGTGAGGAGCCACGAAGGTTGAAAAGGCGTTCAAATATACCTAACCAGGTCTGCGGTATAATGCAAATGTAATAAACACGAGTATTGTATTGCTGATGAGCGAGTCCCACCTCCCGCTTTTTTTTTTTGCCTCTTGTATACAGCAATATAGACAAAATAAGTCCCTGCACCCTATAGTACCCTGTAGGGGGTCTACGTTCGACTTACACTGTCCCTTCCCTACCCTACCTCCGAAGAAAGAGCGGCACTTGGCCAATTGATTAGAACACCCATCCTCCTCCCCTTGCACCCTCATCTAACACCCTCTAGGGTCTATAGCAGCCTTGTCTAACCCTCGCGGAAAATTCTATATCAAGCCAAAGCCACGCAGCTGTGGATTTTTAGGCCACAAACAGAATTAGCCTTCGGTGGATGGGGATAAGCCAGGGTGTCCATAAGGGTGCAAATCAGCATGGAATATGCAGCGGATTAATTGGGAGAAAAGCCGATTCCAAATGTGAAGGCAAGGATAATACGGTAGACGCGCGGAAAAACGATACCCCAAGTTTTGACGGCAGTGAACAGGGAGGATATTTGGGGTGATACAACGACTTTTGCCCTGCCAAGGACAGCTTCTGTTGCCCTGTGGGTGCAACCAAGTCGAAAAAATACCCACAAATGTAGATTTCTACTATTGTTCACTCACTAAGCCCATATGTCACGGCGTCTTTCGCAGAAATGATGCGCAAAAACTGCAGAACAGTTGGTAGGAATGTTTAGGGTCAATAGCCCAGTGAATAAGGATTATTCAAATCGAAATGCTTAACTGCCGATAATGACAGCTTCTAGAGATCTTTATTATTCAGTGTTAAAATTACCCACATGGACCTGACCAATTGTCACATTCTGCTATTGTTGCAAAGCCACCCTCAACTAATCGCTGCTCCATAACGTTTTTTACGATAGTATTATACTAGTTCACCTTCATCTCACAAGAAATAAAAAAAGGCAAGAAAACAGGCTCGTTTTAGAAATTCGTCAATAATGAAATTATGGACCGGTATTGCAAAACTTACGAAATATATTTTGTTTTACTTTCCAAATTAAATTCGATAGCTGAACTTACGCAGCATTTCATTGTTTACATATTTAGTCATTTTTTCTGAGAACCTTGCTTTCGCCTATTGCAGGTGCCTTTGCTTGACATCGAAATCAGTTTACCTTTTCACACCTAATTTCCAAGTTGTTTGACAATTGGTTTTCCTCATTATTTATTTATTCATTTAAAATTATCTTTAAACTGTTCGATTTTACTGCTTTACTATAAGAACTTTGCGCTAAATACTATTTATACAATAAAATAAATAAAATAAAAATAAAATAATATAAAATAAAATAAATAAAATAAAACGTAAAGAGAATTCTAATTTTGTTGGACTTTCGAAATCCAACTTGCGCAGGAATGACCGTTTTAAGCACTTCAGTCTTTCTTAGTAACTTGGCTAATTGCTTTCATGCATTACGGGAAGGTCGTTTACATACTGCATATGGCATGTCTTTAGTTTGTTAGAAAACAACGTAAATTGTAGGGACTGTTCACAAGATTTACAGAATTTTTAGAGGCAAAAAGAATAATAGAGCATGCAACAAATAAGGGTTCAGTACAGTATAACTACGGTTCCAGTACAAGCCGTTGAGATGAAGCAGACCCACATAACCTCAAAGGAGTTATAGGAGTTCTTAACATCGTATGATCGTTTCCAAAAAGGTCACAACAGGCCTGGTTATATCCAGGAGGGCACCTGTTTCTGGTTAGTTTCAAAACCTGCACCAAAAACCAAGTACAAACCCTTCCCGCCCCGCAGTGTAAGCAGCCATTACCATTTTCTCCCGCTTCGCAACATATGCAAAACAAAGACTCCGCCTTATCCCATATACTAATGCCCCTCTTTTCTCTTGGGATCAAGTGTGGCCATCAAACGCAAGTGACATACGAGCTTCCCTTATATAACGCTGCTACGAACGTACGCATCAGTAAGAAAAAGCAGATATTACCCACTTGCCCACCCCATTCCCCCCTTTCCTTTTTTTTCTAAAAAAACAGATTAAGGGTTATCATTCGCTACAGGTCACCTTCCCCAAACATGCCGCTTTCTAAGTTAAGGTCCACCAGAACACCCAAAAATCCTGAAGCTAGATGACCAAACACCATAATCCCCCCCCCCCCCAAAAAAAAAAAAAAAAAAAAAAGTAAGCTAATACACCATAAGCAAAGTTTCTGGCAACGCACACACGTCTTCGTAATTTAAGTTCTTTGCCTAACTGATAATTTTTTGAGGTCTGCTGAGCAATGTGCAAGGTCAGCTATTTCCAGTGAAACATACGGAGAACGGTCTTACAAAAGTCTTGTGTGTTACTGATGATTCGAAGAAAGTACGTGACTTCAAATTAGGTATCTTCTGAACGAGAAGCAAGAAGAAAATGGGAAACTCGAAAAGTTGGGGCAATTATTGAGTAAAACATAATTACCGGAAGCTTGAGGTAAGTATACAAACGACGCCCTTCACCCAAAGGTACGTATATACCCTCACGTTACCCTAATAAGAAAGCTTACGGGCAAGAGAACGACTGAAAAACCATCCATCGGGGGTCCATTAAGGTGCAAAGAGCATATGTACTGCCCGGGGACCTTTTCGCTGAGGTGCTAATGATGGCCTAACTTCGGACTCGGGTAGAAAAGTTCATTGTGAGAGAATTTTCATGGTCACCATTTCACAGTCCACTGTAGAATATCCCGTGACGAACCAACCGAATAAATGAGAGAAAAAAGGTTGGAGACTTTCAATACTCAACAATACCTTTCAGAGTAAATTACCTTGCTAACGATTGGTAAAAAGCACTCTGTTGGAAAAATGATTCAAATCCCAGAAGGGGATAGTGCTACTTTTTCCTGTAATTATATTTATTATGTCATTAAATTACATTATTGTTCTTTATTATTTTTGTTTTTTTTTATATAAAAAATGTTGTTCTACAAGATAAGGAAATTTTTAATTTTTCTCGTTTTCAATTGTTGACCTCCAGATTATATATTGTGGCGTTCGTTGTTACCCAACAGTAAATTTTGTAGCCGCCCAACAATGAATCCTAAGATTCATTGTTGGTAAGAATGAAATCCCCTGCACCCAGCCTGTAATAGTGAGTTCCTTTCTGGCCTTCTTTTGAGACGGTTCCGTTTCTTCAACGTGAAGTTTGATTGTTGTAAGCGTGGTGTGAGAGTTAGCACGAGAAAGAGAGTGTTTTTGTGTGATTTTGTATCGGATTTCGTTTCGGTGTTGATGTAGGTTGGAAGTTGCGAATAAACGGAATTTGAAAGGGGGTAGAACGTATTTTGCTAGTTGATTCCTTTTATTAACATATTTATTTCGCTTCACTTTTACACTTTTTAATATTATAATAATTATATTTATTGTGTTTTTATTATTTTTTTTTCTCCAGTTTATTATTTAAAGAAGAATATATTGTTGATATTGAAACAGTGTTTAAAGGGAAATCTGCTGAAGCGATTATGGTATTGTGCTTTTATGGTTTTCGAATCGGTTAAGTGACCCGTGATCGGTTTTGGAGCGCACGAAAACTAACGGTAAAAAGTAAAGTATAACGTAGTGTGACAAAGGAACGACAAGGCGTATTATGTAGGCTATACTATACTCATGTAAAGGATCACGACATAACCAAAGTGCCCATTCCGTGATCTATTGTTACTGGGGAGAAATCAAGAGAATCCTCCTTTTCCTTTCCATTTTTTGGTTCTATTTCTTTACGACAGGGGAATATATCCTTAGAGCAATACCTTCTTTTACTACATTACTTCTATCTAGCTTTTTTTATCTTTTCTTTCGCAAAGGAAATAAAAGAGTTCTTGAACAAAAAGAATGTCTTTCGTGCATTGGCCTGCTTATAGGAAGGCATGTCCCGAGATGTAAATTTTACAAGGAAAGTAGGGGGTTTTTAAGGGTGGACAATGACTTCCTGTTGCACTTCACCAGCCATCATCATTATTATCACCACATCCCTTATGTGAGCACGCCTAGCGACTTTGATTTTAACCGGTATGGGAAGCTGACCTTTGGCTCACGTTAGGTCACTGCGGTAGTGGATTCTGGCTTACAGCTACACACACGGCAATTAAGGTCGGACCTGAAGAAAAAGAAAATAGTACCAGCTTCTGCGGACGTGGAAGGAAGCTGGAATTAGTATGCCTTCTGGCTTGGCTTGCGAAACAATTCCATTCATAATTTTGTCTACTTCTCAAGGCCCAGTATACCAAAAAATAGACAACAAGTAATGCGTAGACCCGGTTCCCACCCTTCTTGTTTTGTTATGAACAAGTTCATTCATCTCCAGGAGTTCTTAAGTCTAACGGGGTTTCTGTGATTACGGAAAATCCTGAAAATAAAAATGCATTTCAGTCTATGTTTGTACTTTATGCTTCGGAGTACCATATTTTGTTAACAAAGATATGTTTGACAATTAATCAAGTTATCTCTAGTTCTATCCATTGTTTCCTTTTAGACACCTTGTACAATATGTGCAACAGCGTAAAAAATTACAGCAATTTATTCAAACGATCTAAAGTTGTTTTCCAGCAACAAAAGCTCCAAAGGTCAAAACGACGTAAAGCGTGTAAACTAGTTGTTTAACCTTAGGTTTTCAGCGTTAAAACGCGTCCAGTAACAGAACACAGCATTAAAAGAACAGGAACGGACAGTTGACACGTCGGACAAACTGTACACAAGTCATAACTAATGAACTACGAACTTTTGGAACTGAAAAGAAAATCTTAGTGAATACGACGAAGTCTACAAGTGAGCTAACAAGTGTCTTTAGTTTAAAGCTTCTGAAAATTCTGTTATTGATATCTGTTACTAAACTTAAAAATATCAATAGAGCATTATGTTTACTCCAGTGGCGCCTCTAGCGGTCTGGGCACGAGCTGTATACAGTGTCTGTTTGATCCACTGGTTTTTAGGTGCTCGACTTACCGAATTAGTCAGTGTTTCAGGCATCTTACCTTTACTAAAGCAAGGTTTAAACTCGTACTGCGAGTTACTGTGCAACCTAACCATTTCTGGGTGTAATTGAGGTGGACGTTAAGCTTTAGCGGCCTTTGGCTCCGCTCGTTGGCTTTCTCCGACATGCTTGAAATGCGGGTGTAAAAACTGTAAAATTACTAATTATGCCAGGAAACGCCTTTTACCACTCGGTATCTTTGCAACAGCTACCACATGCCTTCCGCCAACCGCAAGCTTTCATATACCGGGCTTTTTCGGTAAGGTTGTTTTTCCAATAGTGCCTTTTTAACCCTTTCATTAAGTATCCTGGCCCATCCGGGCGACTAGCTTTAAAACTTTGGGTCAGGAGTAAACAAACATCACACCACACACAACCATCTGCGAAGCATCAAAATACTAACGTCTTCCCCTCATCATCCGTAAAGCGTCAATGCGCACCCAAACGTTCCAAAAGGATCAGGTGGGTTTTTCTTCCGAAGGTCCTCTTCTGGCACACCAGAAAGTATTTACGAAGGGAAACGAGCAATTTTTCACGTCCTTTATCAGCCCACCCTGCACCATTACCCTTTGCTGTCTCTCAGTCTCTCCCTCGCTTAAGACGCTCTTATATCTTACCAAACGTCTTACTAAGAAAATTAGAAGAGAAGAGAATGAGGAAGAAGATAGATTTAAGCAAAAGACGATGAGGTGCCTCCAAGGTACTTTTGCTAACCACCGATGGCCATAAATGGCAACCACAAAAAAAAAAAAAAAAAAAAAAAAATGAAGGGGACTACAATGTGTTGCGGGAGTCCTTGCTAGCTTGCCATAAGGGACCAATTGTGGTTTCATGACTTTATTACAACGTATCTTGCCTAATACAGCAGATGCTACTCATACTAGCTTCCTTTTTTAGACTTCCTTTGGTCAACCAAAGAATTATTGCTTTGTAGCAGAAATATTTCGCATAATTCGAGAGTAAAAAACATACGATGACACGTGAAAGTTGCATAAAGTCGGAGAAACTCTTGCCAAAGAGTACCTTGCAATTACTCTTACGAAGTCTTTTTTTCTTTCTCCTTTATGCCGATGTTTATTACGTGTAACTTAAATGATGGCATCACTATGCTAATTTGCAACTCAAACACTGTTTTATTTAAATTTCGCCCAATTCAGTATTACCACAGAATCTAGCAACGCTACTATACAAGCATTAAATCCGAAAAATTCAATTGTTTGTTCAATTCAACTATTGTACTTTGTGAAATGCTAGTTTACACAAGACAGTCTACGAGGACATTGAAAAATTATATGAATAAAGGAAGGAACGTCGTGAATGAAAAATACAGCTAGTAGAAACAACAATAAGTTACTAAATCTGACAAAACTCACTAAGCACCTTTTCCGTACTTGATAAGCGCAAAAGTTGAGTATAACAAGATTTACGTAGTTGAACACTAATTTAAGTACACTCCTCTTTTGGTTCATGTTTGTTATTTAAGTTATTTTTGTTTTTCCCTTGACTGTATATAACAGTTTTACCGCAATAGGCGAAAGCTTACGTGGTCAGTCAAAAAAAAAAAAAAAAAAAAAAAAAAATTAAGCTTACCCTAACTTAAAATAGTACTTATATGGACATTGTATTGTGAGCATAAGACTAGGCCACTACTAGAGTTTAAATAGGCGGTTATAAAGTCATAAATACGCAATGAATACATCAATTACTGGATATCGAGGTACTTTACCCATCTAATTTCTCCAAACTTGCACAAAAAGCTCAAAAACCGCATTTGGGGAAACTGAATGCGCAAACTCAAGGATAAGTACACGTCTTGTGGACGCTATAACTAAACATTTTGGCTGTAGTCCCCGCCTTCGCGTATACCTAACAAGGCCAATTGAAACTGTGGAAGTAGGAGCTATATAATTTTCGTCTGTGACAACTACTACACGTGGGAACACATTACGTCTAAGATTACAAGGTTAAAATTCAAGACAGTTTTTAGACAGGTTTTGTCCCAGTCGCGGTCCGTCAACAATAGTACGTCTTGTGCTTGTTGAGGTGAGGACAACAATCATATAACGCTGGACAAGGAGCAAGACCTCCCTTTTCCTCTCCATTTCCTTTCGCTCAGGGATTAAGCTGATGGGCAAATGCCCTCAGGGCTAAAGTCCCGGTCCTCCGGAAGACGTTCATTACCGCGTAGGAGCGGAACTAACACCGTGAGTGGTTCTGCTTAAACTCCATATACACGAGATTACATGTCTCTGATGACTCTTTAACTACAACGCTCTGACACAGGTACAGTGTGTACTGAAGCAAACCAAGACCCCAAAAGAAATAAAAAAAAGGTGTATTTAAAAGGCCCCACAGGCTAAAAGGAAAATAAAGCTTCCAAAGTTTTCGTATAGCCAAGGAGCCCCCATAGTGTAGTTAAGAACGGCAGGGTAAAATTTGACGTCTATAAAAAAAAATATGCATCGAAATCTGGAGTCACGATCTCACGCTCGTATAGACTCCCAAACTCTCGGTCTATACGAGACAATAAAGGTGGTACCCGCCCTTACCAATTCGAAAAATGTGCGGCTCTTCACACGACGCCAGAAATAACGGCTTGGAACTTGTACGGCAAAATAAAACCGGACACAAAAAAAAATGGCTCGAAAATTTCAGACATTCACTTCGCTACGGCCATTACTCCCGCCAACTAACGAGATTTAAAACCAGAGCAGAAATGTGCGCACTCGCCCCCGCCTCCATAAAGTGAGTGCGAATCGTGCACACGAAAGTGAAAGGTGCCAACCAATTACCTTATTTTTCACCAGAGATCCCCTTTCGTGATCTGTATCGCTCGATATCTTTCCACACCCTGCCCAACCATAATTCTTGTCATCGACAACAAAATTAGGATCGTTAGCTACACGAAAGGTTCAGTGTAACGCTAAAAAAAGCATGCTTTAGAAAGGGAAATAGTTTCAATATCCATAATTTTCATGCTTGGATTGTAAAACTTGGCCAAAATGTTTCATAACATGCTTTTAATTGTCGCAAGATTTCAGCTTTATTTAAGTGACTGAATTGATGTTAAAAGTTTTAATATAACATCTAGTGTTATTGTTTCCAGAATTTATGGTTTGCTCAATAATGAAAAATTTGACACAACACAGCTCAAGTTATGAAACTTAAAGTAGAAAAATAGACAATATATTTCAGATGTCATTTAAGTGTACTTGTACACATGAAGTAGCGTTATAACGAATCTCCTAGGCAGAGATGAAAACTTTTTGAAAACTTAGGCAGAGAACAAAGTTCGTTGTATCAGAAGCTTTTTTTAATACATTAAGCTAACTCTGGACATTAAAATACGTCTATTATAGCCGGCAGTTCGTTACCAAAGGGTTCGTTACAACGACATTTTACTCTTTATAGTGTTTTAGCTCTACTTTGATTGCTATTCAGTTTGATTATCCAGTCATTACCCATGTTTGATTTTCAGTTTCTAATATTTACTGAATGACATTTTCGATAAGATTTAAATTCATAGGATAACAAAGGAAATTATACCAAAAATGTTAAACACAATTTATAATTGTAGGTATTCAGAATACGAAATTTGGCCTAGAATTTTGAATTAATGCGGGAATCTGGACCATGAACCTAATCATTACTGCGTTTGGCCGCAATTTTGATTCAGAGCGTTGTCATAATTTTTTTCCCGCGTGCTAAGAGTGTGAGAAACGTCTTTCACAAAGGGAGCGAGCGTAACATGTTGGCTTTGACTGATGACCGGCCATTAAGACAGAAAAATTGATGTGCGCCCCTTAGAAAAAGCGAAAAAAAAAAAGAAGAGACGGTGCAACCTGGTTTACAAGGTGTTTTCTTCCCACGGACACCTTTTACCTCGGTACTTTGAAACTTCCAAGGCTCGCTCTCTCCACCTCTTCTTCCTCCTTCACCTCCTCTTGTTCATCATCATCATCGCCGCTTCCAAAGCCGCATCTGATTCCAACTCCATAACTTTCGTGAAGGGCTGGCTGTAGCTTTAGTTCGGGTCCCGCACGCCGCCCGCTTTATCGGCCCACAATACACACACAAGCCATTTCCCTAATACGCTCCAATGTGCGTAGACCAGGTCTGTGAGAAAATCAGATCTCACTACCCGGATCCCAGGTTCGAAAAAATCAACCTGGACGATCTTTAAACACACGCTTCGCTTTGTTCATCCGTTAAAACCAGGAAAAAAGAATGGAAACTGCGCACAAAAAATCCAATCAAATAAGTACAACTACACTGTGTATTTTAAAACAAATTCAATTTACAGCCCGCAACCAGCCCTAACTCACGCTGAAACAATACAACACTATGTAAAAAACGGTAATTGTATAGTATTATGTTGTATTTCATACCAACGAATTATCTACGTATAATGGAAAATGTATGAAAAAATTGACAAGAAACATTCCATTCTTTAAAACTGTAGTTTGATGATAAACAATGTATTAAAATATCATACAATTATTTCTAATATAGAACTGCTTGAAATGCTGCATTGTTTGGAATCAGAGCGTAAATATAGTGTTAAAAATACTAAAAACTTTTCGTAATCTTGATAAACATTTATCAGTATTTTATAAGTATTTTCTAAGAGTGTGTAAGATATTTATGTAAAAAATAATAACTACTAACAAATAAAAATATTCGGAGTCCAAAATACTAACGTTTAAATGTTGATTTTTTAATACTGACATTTCTACGCATCGAAGGTTCATTTGAGGTATCCGAACCATAAAAAATGTTTTGGTATTATTAAAATTACTCAACAATTTCTTGAAGGAAAACTTAATAACTCATATAAATTCACTATTTAACTTTTACTACAAGAAATTGTTAGTGATGAACTGCTGCACGGAAAATATCTGCAAAAATATCAAACATTTGTACAGTTTGTTCTCTGGAACATTAATTGACATTAATTGTTGAAAGTCTTCGAAATCCTTTAAGCATTGCAAATTTCCATGTGACGTTAAAACACTTAAAATTTTCAAAATTATTTCAACATTTCAAAAATGTCATTAGTTTCGAATTATCAAAGTTCCAAAATGATGAAAAATTATTTGATAGACTTATAAAGAATTAAAAACGCAGAGTAGCGTGCCAAACATTTCTGTTTAAAGGCTCACATTTTGTATTTAAGTGGGTGGAAGTCAATACATAAGATTCTTGACTTGCTTAATCTGCAACACGCCATCTCAGAGATTGTCTTCGTGACCAGGTTAGTCTAGAACTGGCAAAGGGAAGGTTTCTTCCGACGATAAACCATTCCATCGGCACCTCACCCTCAAATTTCCTCATGAGGACATCATTAGGCCTCGCGGAGAATGGTCTCCCCATTTTAAAGCTCGAAGCAGCGTTTTTTTTTTTTTTTTTTTGGTAGGCATCCAAGAACCCTAATTGACCCTCTGCTGCACTTTTTCCGCGTTAGCGACGGACAACACCCTTCTTTTCTTTTGTATACCCAAAGCCCCGGAAGATCATAACACACACACTCGAAGAAAACAATAAAAGCTGAGATTCGACATGTGGAATATTACAGTGCACTTTGAAAGGGCTTTTGGAGGGGTAAACAATCACAGGGTGTATTTAGCCTCACTTCAGCACGTTGGTGGTATGTAACGCGCTGCCACAGACTTATCCATAAGGAGTGCGTGGATAATAACCCATATTGAAGAAAAAGGGACACGAAGTCTGTTGGGGCGCGAAGCCTCAACTTTCAAACCCCCATATGGGCCTGCTCAGTGTCAAGTTATGACAGACAAGACGTGACGAACGTCTTCGCTTACAAGTATGCGCGACTCAACACAGTCGAGAAAAACCTGGAGGTTCTTGTACGCTGCTGTACTAAACCGTATTTAACAGATTCATGGTTCAATTCTCTGGACTTTTATCCCCATACTGTGACGTTTTCTATAAATAGCTGCAAATTCAGTGACATTTCTACAGAGCTCTAGTTAGAAAAATATATACGACTTCTATTCACGAACAAAATGGCCATAAGCGGAGCTAGGATACCTAATTTCCTTATAGGTTATGTGTGCTATATGTCTAGGCAACGACGGACTCTCTTGCTTAGGAACACTTTTAAACGAAGGCAGCAAAACCTCGAGAAGAAGTATTGGAATAAGCCTATATTGCGGCAATATTGTGAATATGATCAACGAAATCAAGAATCAGGTGTTGGTAACATAAGAATGGATTCCTTTAATGAAAAATAAATCATTTGAACCTAATAAGAAATCTATTATAAAATCAAAAGTATATAGTCCCAGTTGGCATTGGTACAGAGGTGAAGTAAATATATAAAACACTAGCCTTCGATGTAACGCACCACCTTTATTTAATTGCGGATTTAATTTTAGCTCTCGTACTTTACAGACAAATGACTGAAGTATACACACAATGATTTAGCAGCACACACACAACGAACATAACGATTTGGCGGAAACCTCTTGGCATGACATTGCGAATACACGGTAGACTGATACAGTAAAAGCTTTAGAAATTTATATTTTCTTGCAACTATTCGTGTACCATGTGCGATTCGATATCTCACTTTTCGGATAAACGTCGTTTCTGACTTTGGTCTTCCTCTACTTAAAAAAATGAAAATGAAAGTAAAACAAAGCACAGAAAATAAGACTTCCCTGCTTAGTGAATTAATAAAACTGTGCTTTAAAATCGCTTTTGAAATCATTTAAGTTCTTGGAAGCGTTCGCAATGCTTTACTTCAATGTAAAAAAATTCGAAGCCATTTTGATAAGATTAGCAGCGTTTCCCTTTACAATTTTGTCTCGCAACATGCTTCTAACAAGTGCAGTTGCGCATTATAGATCAACTTCTCAAACATGTTACTGAAACATCAGACATTACAAAGTTCTTTTTAATCAACGAAAAGATTTCGATACAATTAAAAGGATACAATTTTTACGCTAATTTTTATTTATGAAGGCTTGAGTGGTAATTGCACTAAAATTTTAGTTTAAACTACTCGTGTTTGAAAGCCTGAATCCAGTCGTTTTCTTTCACTAGTTTATTTTATTGGGCGCTATGTAAAGAATTTCGCGCTTAAGGTTTGGGTAATCTTGATACAGCCATTGTTTTTTCATTAGGGTTGATAATTAGCGATTGTGATAAATAAACACGAGTTAATGGCGATGCTAAATAAAGCCATCGCACAAAGCTCCTCCCGTCCACTCGGACGAAGGGGATATCTTTGGCCACAAGGTCAAAGCCAAATGGGGTCAAGCCAGGTTAAAACGCTCGAACTGCGAAAAGGGTCACGAGGAAATAACCCTTATGGAAATCGGAAATGCAGGTTCATTTAAAACCAAGAAAGGGGAGGGTGGTGTGGAAGTCTATCCAAAACCTTGTTGGTCTCGAAGGTTTTTACTATAAATGAACCACGTTATCTCCCGCGGAACAAATAGTATACTTGACTTGGCTCCTGATAAACAGTAAGTTAATGCAAATCTGGGGGAAAGACCAATGCTTTGTTTACCTCCGATAACCCTTTGCAAATATTTCTTTCCATGCATACACTCGTCTTCCGCGAACGTGAAACCAAAACGCTTTTGAAACGAACGTTTTTTAAACAATGAAAATGAGCCCCAACGCAATTGCTTCCTAAAACGCCTGACAAACATGGAAAATTCACTTAAAATCCAAACCGAAATTTCACCCAAAAAGTAAGACAGAAGTATGTCAAAGATCAATACAACTCTAAAAAAGCTTTATCGTCGGTTTTCAAGACGAGCTCAAGCACCGTTTACCGGGTCTTTGCTGCGCCGCAGAACGTCAATATACTGCGGTTGCCAAGGCAGCCGCAGCTCCCCGTCTTCGCCCAAGCTTTGCAAGACTTTCTTGGCTCGCGTGGTGCAACATTGGGAAAAGGAGGGAGACAAACAAGTCTTGAAAAAATATCTCCCCACTTTCTTCCCAGAAAAAAAAAAAAAAAGCCAGGCAAAACCTGAGCCCTGGCCAATAATGGGCCAGGAGCCTCCAATGAAGAGAATAGCTTGAGGGGAGCCATTGAGGGCCGTGCCCCCAATGGCCGCAGGGCATGCCCCGGCACGCACCCAATGAGGGACTTGTGCTGCGGCACTATTCAGGAAGAGGGTGACACGGACGCCCGGTTCGGTTCAAAGTTGCTATAGCAACTCCCTTGTCCCCGCCCCTGCACTGGTTCCCGGGCCCGAAAACGCGGGATGTCAAAGGTGTCGCTCCGGCGCGCGCCGTGCTCGACCGGAGCACCCCAAAGGGCCATAGGGGTCGGGGGTTCGGCCTCGGGGGCTCCGGGGATGATGGGTGGAAGTTGGCAGTAACGAAGGCCGTAAGAAAACCAAGGAAAAAGGGAGGAAGTTCGAAGCTCCCCTTTTTCCACCCCTAACGCAAAAGGGGAATCTCTGAGGCTAAAGAAGGGCAGTTCAGGCTTTGGGAATACTCCCGGGTAGGGACCTAGACAGCCACGGGGACAGGGACAGGACTTCCACTTGCCATCAGCACCGTGCCGTGCCAGAGAGCAAACGGAACGGGAGAAGAGCCAGAGAGCAAGACCTTAGTAGACCAGTCTACCGCAGCCGTTCAAGAGGTGCGGAGGCGAAAGGGCCGCTTGTGGTGTCGTAACCTTTGCCTCGAATGTTTCACCCCCTTCCGCGCCCCGTCTTTGACGTAACATTATTCATACAAGAAAAAAAAAATTTATTGGGACATTTAAGTCATAGTCGGGTTGGAAATTCCAACGAAGTCAATGTGAATCCCAGTTTTGGTGCAAGTGATGTTTGATTTGTTTGGCCTGAGAAACACATTTGAAAATATTGAAACTAAGGATTCTGATTCGCGAGATTAAACTGTTAAGTTGCTTAGGCAATTTCACTGTGAATTTTGAGTGGCGTTGAGTGTTTACTTGACCAGTGTTGGAAAGAATTGGGACTGTTGGCATAATTCACGCAGGTGCTCACGGTGTCAAATTTGGATTACAATTACGTTTTGGGCAGAAAGGCTGGAAGATCCTTGGGCCAAAATGGCACTCATGACTCCAGTGGGTGCTGTGAATGTGGGACCGGTGGGTGTGTGGCGTGATCCGACGACGCTGACTACCTCACCGACGGCCGATGAATTGGTCGTCGGTGTCGGTGGCGGCAACTTGGTGCCGATTCCTCCGCAGATTTCCACACCGGGTTCGCAAGCCTCTTCCGCCTCGTCTTCCGCATCGGCTAACGGCAAAGATGCACCCAACGTGGAATGCGTGGTTTGCGGAGATAAGTCGTCAGGGAAACACTATGGACAGTTCACTTGTGAAGGTAAATGAGAAAATTCCCCAATCAGACTTGTCTCAATCAAGCTTTGGTCTTTACCTGTAGAGTTTCTCAGTATCTGGTTCTCACGAAAATTTTCTGATTAGTTGCAATGTCGTCCTATTTCTTTGTGATTATCCTACGTCAAATCACAGCATTCTATAATTTATCGTTGTTTAAATTCAAAAGCGACGCTTCTAGCTTAATTTAACGTGACAATCAAAATTAGAAAAAGCCCATAAAAACCTGGGACATTTGCTATTAGGTGCAAGAGCAAAGTGTACCAGTATATTTCGGACACTGTAATTGTGAAGCAGAAAACTGTGGATCATTTAGCGGCCAATTTATTACACTAATCAGAACATACTTCAGTAGCTAACTTTATTTAGCCGCGTACTGTGTAGGTATGTTCAGTGTAACTAACGTTCATTAATTTTAGTGCATAACAGGAGCTGTTTTCGAAATCCGATAATTTGGGTGTTATTACGATTTAAATTTACAGCGAATAATTCTTTGTTAAGCAACTTGTGTAAAATCCACAATAATTAATCCTTGCATGCGATCCAGTTAAAGAGTTTGTTTCCTGAAAAACTTAACATCACATTTCTTTCATTGTTCGTTATTTTTCGTTAATAAGCAGTGAAATACATCTTGTGTCAAAATACTTTTCGTTTTCGAATTTATCTGACTTTCTATACGATTTCTAAATCAGTATACTCTAGTTTCAGTCATGATAATTACTGATTAAATAAAAAGAATCAAAATCTTTATTTAGAATAAATGTCGTCACGCGATTGCAGATCAGTTAATATAGACGTGTAAAAGATCTAATAGGAATGAAGTTTACCCAAGCTGCGTTTCAAGTGGGTTTGGGTTTATAACAAAAAAAAAAAAACGATAAGGGGCCGCTTTTCTTGTCAGCTGTTTACAGAAACTTAGGGACAACAAACGACACACCCGTTTAAAAACGTGTTTACACGTTGGTGATACTGATTAGAACTCCTTGTCGGAGCTTTCTGAACAGTGAATACTTAAAAATAAAAAAATAGAAAAAGCTAGACTTAGGCCAGATGCGAGGTAGACATTTAGTAAAACAGCCCGCCTCCTTTTCTGTTCGTAGAAGTATTCTAGCATGAGGAATAATTTCAACACCCTGACACAGACTTTTCTGCCAACCATATTCCCCTCGGAAACCCAGTTTGAATACGAAGACCTCTGGGCCACTGTAAAGCTCACGCAAAGCTCATTGACAAACTACGGTAGTTGCCCAATAAAACCACCGAATCGACCATTTCTCAATCATGGGGCTTGTCATCCTTATCGTTTTACAACTCCGTGGCTTGTCTGCCGCCTTTTACGCTATTGCGCCCAAGACAGTTCTCCCCCATATAACTCTATTGTCCCCCCACTTTCCCACTCGATTTAACCACCGTTGTGGAGCTATGTTGGGTTACCCTTATTGGTTACACAACGAAATTTTCAGCATTGAAAAAAGCATTCTTTGTAGCCTGTTGAGAACTTTCTTGGCTCTGGTGACCACGGGAAAAGAAGTAATTTGGATGAGCCTAACCCAACAATTCAGTGCCTTATCGTCTCTGACCTTAAGAGTGTAATCCTTGTGCGATTGAACGTGATTAAAGCTGAAAGTGACCTGATAGCTCTTGGGGAAAAAACACCGTAATCAGAGTCTGTGGCAATTAAATGTACCAGGAAACTGCATTTTTGGGGCTTGCGTTCCTTGTATTAAGAATACCTTGCGATACCTTTGCTTATCTATGTTCCGGGTAAATATTAACGCAGTATTTATCCCGTGCAAAGGACAATCCGATCGTTTGGGGAAAATCGTAGATTCAGAGTTTTTTTTTCCGGAGTTTCTGCATGTTCGGGAAGTAAAGCGTCTGCGTTGCTTTTATTGTTCGCGGTTACGACGACTGGGTCCCCGTGGTCCTGCGGTTAGAAGGGGTTTCTCATAACCGCGAGAACCCGGGTTCGATCCCCACGCAGCCAGAAAAATCGCATGAATTAACTCGCCTTGCTAGTGTATGCGATAAATATCAAAATCTCTTAGAAATTTACAGTTCCGATAACCAGAAACTCCGAGATTCGTTTATGTAAGACTAGGACTAACCCGTTACAAAACTAGTCACAAGAGTATACACAATTTCTGCGGGATTAGTACTCAACCCTTTGCAATATTAAATGCCAAAGGCGGTAAATTTCTGTGAAAACAGTCCGATACTGTCCGCTTGGAATCCTTTCTAGGGGACTGTAGCTTGTAGGACTATTACAACTATCCAGCGATACCGTTAATTTCTGCAAGTAAAAGTGCTTCGTAGTGAAATGGAGTATATTATAGACTGTACAGTTATGGATGCAAGTATCAGTCTGGGAACTAATTGTCGGATCTGTTGATTTTGTGCAGGTTGTAAAAGTTTCTTCAAACGGAGCGTGCGCCGGAACCTGACGTATTCATGCCGCGGCAATCGTAATTGCCCTATTGACCAGCATCATCGGAACCAGTGCCAATACTGCCGACTCAAGAAGTGCCTCAAAATGGGCATGAGAAGAGAAGGTGGGTTGATCCCCCATCGGCCCCCAGCTGTCTGGAACCAGTACGCTCTTGCCGGGCTTGGGGTCTACGGTGGGTCCCTGCCAGCTATCTCTCTCTCACTCTATACTATCAATCGAAAAAAAAATCTAAAAAAATTCCTTCATATCTCATCCAATTAATTACAAGCCATAAAATTCTTTTGGGAGCTTTTTTCCCTTCTGCTTTCCCCTACAACTTTTCCTGGCCCATATTCTACGAGCTTTAATCTTATGGGCACCTACTGCTTCCATTTCATTTTGGGCCTATGCTTTGATCTTCTGCTGTTTCAAACAATGTTAACCACTTGAACTTTTTCGTTATATTCTTTTTTTTCCTGAAAATTTTCCTCGTATCGCTTCTCAGCCATTAACCGCATGAATGCGGCAAACGTTGTGATTCAGTGCGGGGGCCAATTTTTATTTTTTTGTAATTATTTTACATTTGCTTACATTTATATCTACCAAAATTTATTACGAAATATTTCTAGTATTGTTAAGTAGTTAATGGTATACCATGAGGTTAAGCTTTTTATAACAAGGTAGCACTACAGTAAAGGGTTTTGTGGAGGAGAATTGACAGCTATTGTTAAAGGAATCGGTAACAAGTGGGGGACGCGGCATGGGGTAAACTTTGGTATGGTCTAAACCCCCTAGACGACCGTCCTAACACCCATCCAAAGGCTTAGATTTGGGTTTCAAGAAGAAAAGGGAGGAGAGGGGAGGTTTCCATGCATTAATTAGTCAATTCGAAGACGGTCGGGGGCTCTCCTTAAGGATTGTGTGGAGCGATTCAACGCGTGCAAGCCAAAACCTCCGAAACGAAAACCCTTCTCGGTTTTGACGGAATGAAAAAGCGATGAATTGGAGCTGAGTTTCGAGTGAAAAGCCAGCGAGCGGGCCGCGCTCTTAAGACTTGAGGCGAGCGCAACTTGATCACTTTGTGCGACGTTAAAGATGTAGAAACTCAAGGGCCCGGGGTCAAAAACTTTTTAATAACAAACAGATTTTCGGGAGTATCTTTTTACTTGCGCGCTAATTTGTACTTCAACAGTGTTGATAAGGCGCTCCATGGACTTTGGACTCTGTTTGCAATGTGTGAACTGTATGAACCTTCCCTGTCTGCATTTAACACATTTAATTTCGCAGTCCATCAACCAAATTTTATGAAACATTAAAACTGCTGTAGTATGACGTTTCAACGTCGTGACGTTAAAGTTTCCGGAAATTATACAGTTTAACTTTCCAAGATGGAGTTGCTAGAATACTTTCCTTAGAACATTGTTTGGAACATCTGGAACATTGTTTAAGACATTTGGCGTTATTTACTGTAACAGCAGCATTGCGAAATTTACAGTAAACAAAAATTACAGTCATTTTTATGCCAATTAGTCTGTTTTGTGACGCGTTTAACCTTTCCGTGACGACTCCTCTCATTAGCCAGTTGCTTACAATCTAGTGATGGACCAAAAAATGTATTTTTGCTGACTATTGCCGAGGGCGCCAACTCTGTTGAGTTTATGAGGAAAAGTGTTCATCAAGCGAAGAATTTTGTACCTGGGAGGCAGTTATAAAGTGTAAGCCAACGTTTAGCCTGCCGGTGCATGTTAGACACCATGTAAGAGGGGGCTTCATTTAAAAATTGCCAGATGAACGAAAAGGGGTTCAACGCGTTGGAGTTTATGAAACCTGCGCGTTAAAAGCGCCAGAGAAAAGAAACATCATAAATACCACAAAAAATACGCAGTAGGGCGTCCAGTTGCTAAGATTTATGTTAAAATGAGCTCCGGCCGTGGATCTTTTACACGCGGGTAGTATCAAGCTGCACAATTTTCCGAAAGTACTGGACAGTATTAAAAAAAAAGAAACAAACCATCCGGGCTCCGTTTCCTTACGCACGTTCACCCTTTACAGAAAACCTAGACACTTAACACTTGGTTTCACCCAAAGTCTAACCGAGACCAAAGTACGTCAGAAGCCTTTTTCTGATGGTTAGCAACGTATAACTAGCAGTAAAACGATAGTTTGAGATATGCACTCAACTTTTCAACACCGCGAAATGGGGAAAATCTGGTAATGCGTCGCAGAAAATGGAAATTTACTCTGTGGAGCAAGTTGAACCCTAACGTCACAACAATGAAATTGGATCCTTAGTCGAAGAACATAGAAATTAATATATGCAAAGTTTCAAACATATTAAGACATACCTTCATTAACGAAACACGGCTCGGCTCTAATGGGCAGATTCCGAGTAACGGACAACATTTTGACAGAAATATTTATCAATAATAATCGAAGAACACGGAAATATCTCCATTAGGCGAACATATACCTCAATTTAACGGACATGACTCGCCAACAATTAATTTCATAATGGAAATATAGCAAGATTACTTAGGGTATAAAATACTAAAAATATCTCGATTGAACGGACTATTTTAACTAGTCTTCGATTTAACGGACAGTACTCGGTAAATATTAGTGAAACTCGGGAACGTCGAACGAAGTATAGGAAGACAAAAGCTTATACGCGACTGGGATTCCGGTACGAAACATACCAGTTTCGATTTAACAGACTTTTTTCGATTTAACGGACTTTTCTCGCATACGCTCAATTTAACGGACTTTCCCCCAAATCATCGATTTAACGGACTTTTTCATATGTAATCGATTTAACGGACTTTTTTTACACACAATCGATTTAACGGACGATCTTCATTCATATCTCCATCTAGGGCTCTTTTGGTGCCATTCGCTTGAAATAATGGTAAACTACGGATTTATATTCTAGTAAGACAAGTCCGTAGAATCAGCATAACCTCCGTTTCATGAATCAGTAGTCCGTTAAATCGAACTGTCTGTAATTAATTCATTTAAACACCCAAAGACGCCTAAAACTACCGTGAATGAACAAAATCCCCAAATTGAGCCTGAAACGCTGTAATTACACATAACGGACGAGGTGGACAACTTAACTTGAAGGGACTTGACGCAATACTTCTTTTCAGAAACGATCCGTAACTAACAGGTAACCCGAACTACCTGCCAAACTCCGCAACATGTCTCTCAAAGCAAATCTCCATGCCAAAGGCTGTCAATAATTGAAGCCGAAACAATTTAACCAGTAATTCGTCTGAAATCTTGAGAATTTTGAAACCTGCCAGACACTGAGAAAACACTTGTTCTGGCGAGTCTTGTTTAAGAATAGAAACATTTCGTTTTAACTGCAAGCGAAACAATTTCGTACAAGGGGAGAAAGAGAGTTAATCTTGAGCTTGGGAGTCTGTTCGCCCCCCCTTTAAGCGAAGAGGAAAGGGAGAAAGAGAAGGAAGTTGAAAAATGGAAAACCACATTATGATAAAGTTTGTGGCGGTGCCCAAGACGAGAAGGCGGAGATCCTGCGGTTTTGAAGGCCGTGGGAACGGCGACCTTTTCTCTTTTCTTGCTTTCCTAAACCCCTTTTCCTCTCCAACCCCCTCAACCCCCCTTCCAGATTTACACACCCGGGAAATTACCCTTTTTTAAAAATCGGTACAAAAATAAGCAAAAATTGTTACAGTTCGTCACAGTTTTTATGACTCCTTTTCTTTTCGTAAAAAAAGTTGAAAAAATTCTAACACTGAGTCGCAACATTCGGAAACTACGTCGGAGCCAACATGGACAACCTGGTCTGAGAGCCCCCTCTCTCTCGTCATTTGTCATTTTAACACATGGAAGTCGTTACGCTCCAAGGGGAAGTCCAATTAGTGGACTTTAACACAGTTGCGATTCTTGATCTTCTGTTTAAGAGAACCCTAAAAAAAAAAAAAAGAAAAGGAAGAAACTATGGACAAGCACCCATTTCACGCTCCCACGGCAGAGCTTGAGGGTGAAAACTTGGCAAGTTCTAATGATCTAACACCACGCAAGTCTATAGCTGACCCAAAGGAAGATAGCCGTTATTTTAATTTCAGTCTCTGTAACCGTCTCTGGTGGCTCATTTCTCCTGAGAGTAAATGTCAGGGGTGTCCAAGGCTCAGTCAGAATTTGAATAAACTCGCTGGATAGTCGCTAACCCCTTTCTGTCATCGGATGAGCGACGGGTTCGTGAATGACACCTTGAGTTAGGCCGAACGCTAACCAGGCTTCGAAAAGCTGCCAAAAAGGGGCGGAAATTACAGATCTTGAAGGGGAGGAAAAGGGTAATTTATCAAGATAAGAGCAAACATCAACAAGGCTCTGTTCTTGGAAAATGTTAGACAGATAAGTGTATGTATATATGTTTCTTCATCTTCTTGGCGTTTTCTATCACTTTTTGTTCTCATTGGGGAGAAGATAAAGCCAGTTGGAATAGTATACAAAAAAAGGAAGGTTTAGAAGAGGATGGGTATAAAAGCGTGTTGCTGTTCATCTGTTGGCGCCTTTTCCCAACAAGTAAATAGCGGAGATGCGTGGCGCCGGGGTAAGAAGAAACGCGACACACATATTACAACATCGGGGCAGCGCTTCTCTCCTCTTCTGCAGGGGCACTGCGATGTACGCAACGCATCCCCATACAGGCACACACATACACACACTTGTTATGGCTGGAGATGCCTTTCATGCTCTGTCATAGTCAAACCGTCCACAAGTAACACGAGCTCCTCCAAGCCGCTCTACATCGTCTTATATCACCCCAGGTTTATGGTTGTTGGCAAGTCAACATTCCAACAGCAAAGAAAAGCCGGAGTCAACATTCAAACTAAACGCGATATTTTTTTTAGATAGAAGAAACAGATCAGCCTTAAGGGTTAATGTTTCACCTAGCCTTCTAACGTTCTTCATCACGTTAAACAACTCACATGAAGATTAAGAACGAAGGATTGATTAAGGAAATTGCACTAATTCGCACGCTTCATGTGAAAGTGCTCTTTAGTGTCCATTAAATTCGGGTACAGAAGGGCCTACAAACTTACGAGCTTACGTACCAGAATATATTGAACAGTTTACGAAAAAGGACTGGACGGGACACGTAATGAAGCAAAGATGATGGATTACCTTGCGAAGTTTCAACGAAAGTTGCACCTTAATCTGCATAATTGAAGATTAGACGAAACATCCGAGTTCGTTTTTTAGGGTTTCACTAGTATTAACAGAGATAAGAACATTAAACTGAACGAAGAACTTCAGAGCAATCAAGCTACAACAACGAAAAACATCGCGCGTGAACTCCCTCTAGCATTAGCTTCTCAAACAGTGAACAACGCTGGACGTTAACTAGCGTAACCGCTTGCTTTTACGTGTTATTTTTTTTTTCGCGTAGCGCGAAACGCAAACATTTAAATAATGAAAGTAACGACGAAATCTGATCGCGCAATTAACACTGTAGCGAAAATAAATAGACACAAAACGTGTAACGTAATCATTCGTGTAACTTCGGTTGCAAAGGAAAGGTATACATGATAAAAATTAGAAAGTCTCAGATAATTAAAGAAAATGAGATGAAAAACAAGCCACTGAAACAAAGAACAACAGAGGGCAGTATCATTCCTATACATAGTCTTGTACAGCACGGTTCCTGTAAAGTCCTATACAGTGTTCTACAATCGCAGTCGTAATTGGTCGTGGAAAGTATTGGAGACACGAGTTTCAGACGATCAGATCGTCATTAGAAATTGAGTACACAGTCTTAGAGTGAAGATGACTTGAGCAACATTCATTTTTTTCAGTGTCACGAATACCTTGTTGGAATACTTAATACTTGACTAGGAAAAAAAGACGGAAAATTTTTTACAAACAATTTTTTTTTTTGGCTAAGATTCTTAACTCCATAGAAAGCAGAACAATAGTAGATATGCCAACGGGGCAATAACAAAAGGTTCCCAGTCCCATGAAAGAATAGTTTCAAAAACCATACCCAAAAAGATTCCCTGTGGATCCTGGAACGCCATAAAGTTCTCTTTTATCCTTGCCCATATTTCCATAACAGTTGTTCTTTTTTGGAATATTTTTTTCATAGAAAATAACATTGTACTTTGACAACAAAATTTTGAATATTTTCTATGTTTTTTGTGTCTCCACAAACACGTAGAATGTAGCATGTACGTGGAGTAAAGCAAGGCTCGATTTGTATAAGATTTTATGGAACTTTCCTTGTTCAACAGAACCGTGTAGCCTCACAAAGTTGTTTAAATTTGATAGTTTGCAGCAGATACCCAATTAAGTTTATAGTCCAAATAAATTGTCTTGTTTTGTGAAACCCATGCCATTGTTGCGCTGCATAACAGTTTCAGGGGGGTTCTCTCGTAAGCTTCAATAGAGAAAGCCAGTTACACAGCAAAAATCCAAGACTCCACACATACACACATGGCAAAGACCCAGAACCCTTTCTCGAACAGAAACCCTGGATCATAAAAACAAGCGTCAAGGCGGCAAATTACAAAGCCTTTCGAGTGGGTGGTGACTTCTCGCCATCATGCGGGAATTTCCATCTCAAAACCCATACTCTTATAACAAATTCCTCGACTTCTTTTTCTTTATTTCTCAATATATGCACCAACCTTACAATACCCCTGTCCCTTAATTATCCTTAAACGCTAATTAACCTCGAATCGATTCCTAAAAAGAAGTTCGCGTGAGTTTAAGTTATCCTGAACAATAATTCTGCCTTCCATTAGCTATAACAAATTCCCCATTTTTCTTAACAAACTATTTTTCGTCAGCAATTTCTCGTTTGTTTACAGAAAGATAATGAGTGTGCTTTGAAGAATGGATTAAATTTAGCAAACATGGATATTATTCAACCATAATAGAACTTACATTTAAAAAGTCAATAAAAACTGAAATTACTTTTAAACAAAAATAAATAAAATTTTTACAAAAAATAACAGGAAAATGTTTTACAGTTAACTTAAGACCGACTATTTTAAAATCGGTGATGACTTGGTTCAGGAATGACGATTAGTCCAAGGTCAGGAAATTGATAAAATCGTATGTACGTAAACATACTTGCGTCAAGTATGTGTAATGTGCAGTACGTACGTATATGTTGCATTTGCGTAGTCGCAAATGCATCAAGTTCGTCGTAAACAGGCGAACTTGTAATCACTGAAATAAATAACACAGATAAAGCCATCTTTTTCTGGCGAAATAAAAGTTATCTCAGCATAAGATCCGAGGAAGAGTTTGATTTATTGCTCGCGTACTCAATGGAAACGTTAAGGACGTTTTTTTTTACAATCTAAATCTTTTTATCCTACCTCGTACGCACCATTTCTGGCACACCCAAAATTTCGGACAACTGCGAAGTTCTCCAAAAACGTACAGTACCATTTTGTCGAACGTACATGTACCTTAACCCCGACCGTACTTCTGGGTTTTCTCACCTGCTACAAACTTTTGCATAATTGTTAGGTTCCCATCACAATTTCTTGTACATGTGGACCATTTTTATGTCTTAGTAAGCCGTGATAAATGCGGTCCAGGATTTATCAAGGCCAACCAGCAAAAGTATGGCACCTACACATTACCGTTTCCTTTAATCTGGGTAGTTTTATAACCGCTTTTACTATTTCGTATCCACACCATGTTTTTTTCGCGTGCAATCTAAATCATGAACACTTTGCGTGTGGCAAATCCCCAAAAGCAGGCACAAAAACGAGATATACTTGTTTAACTTGTAATTAACATAATTGGCATATTGGCTGTAAACACGCCACCCTTTTTGTGACGCCAAGAAATCAATTATTCCGTAGCTCATTTTCCGATGAAAAAGTTTGTATATTTTAATAACTACAGATTCGCATTACTAATTTACGGAAGAATTCCGTGAGTTAATTTTAGAAATTTCGAACTAGTTTAGAAATCATGTCTAATTTTAAGCAATATAAATTAAATTAATTATTTTTAATTAAATTAATTGTAAGCAATATAAAATATATTAAACAAATAAATATTGGTTTAATAACTATTATTTAATATTTTTAATAATTAAAATTTATTTATAATTTATTTATGTTTGAATTTCAGACAGAATTTTAAAAGGATTATTAATCTTTAGGAACAGATTGAATATTGGGGCGTAGAAATGGTAGTTATTAATTACGGGCGTAGCTGCTAAGGTTAAGGTGCGATGGGAAAATATTGACACTTTTAATCAACGTTTTTTCTGTTCTTGTTCCGATTTTGTAGCTGTCCAACGGGGTCGGGTGCCACCTACTCAACACCCTGGTTTACCGGGTCAATTTGCGTTAACGAACGGCGAAGCGCTAAACGGCCACAGTTACCTGTCCAGTTACATTTCATTGTTGCTTCGTGCCGAACCGTACCCCACGTCTCGGTATGGTCAGTGCATGCAACCCAACAACATCATGGGCATCGATAACATCTGCGAATTAGCGGCCCGGCTTCTTTTTTCCGCCGTAGAATGGGCACGAAACATCCCTTTCTTTCCCGACCTCCAGGTAATAACGACGAAACGGCCAAGAAAGAAAACTCTTGTAGCCAGAAAAAGAAAAACAAATGGAGAAAAGTCATGAAAAATTGGTGCTCTGCTTTTTTTCCCCTTTTGGAGTTTGGGTTCGGTACCGCCGTTTTGTGTGTACCAAAGGTTTTTTGGTGATTGATCTCATTTAATCTCCAACTCAAACACGTTATTAGTTTTGGGGGGCAAAGGCAGACACCATTTCATTACGTTGATGGCGCCAAGGTGTACGGATTTTAATTTTCGTGGTTGGAGGACGTTTTCTTGTCTGATCTTCTTGGTTACCTTATTTTTAATACATTTTTCTTTTCTCTTGGTATCGCCTTATACAGGTAACTGATCAAGTGGCATTACTGAGGTTAGTCTGGAGTGAACTGTTCGTGCTCAATGCTTCCCAATGTTCCATGCCTTTACACGTGGCCCCTTTATTAGCCGCTGCAGGATTGCACGCTAGTCCCATGGCTGCCGATCGCGTAGTGGCGTTTATGGACCATATACGGATTTTCCAAGAACAAGTCGAAAAACTCAAAGCACTGCAAGTAGACTCAGCAGAATATTCCTGTCTCAAAGCAATCGTCCTTTTCACAACAGGTAATTCAAATGCTTCATTTCTTCCCTTTTCAAACATTTTTGCGAAACTCTTCAAAATTTCAGAAATTCTACATTTAGATTAAATTCTACATTTAGTTAAATTCTTTGGTCTTTAATTACATTTATTTCTGTGCTTTTTCAGTTTATGTACGTAAAATGTACCCACTTGCCAGATTCAGATTATTACTACTACTTTTCCTAAAAAAAAGTTTTGGTCAAACTTCAACTCTGGTCAGACTTCCATTGTTGAACCAAATATAGGAATTGAGTCACTGCACGCAACTGACAGTTGTTAGCTTTCGATTTGTCGTAACAAATGTCGCCCTTTGCTTACAAACTGAGTTACCCCTTTTCTACGCAATGTGCAGCAAATAAATAAGAATTCATAAAACGAAGAAGGAGCATCAACACAAAAATGGTTTAAAATTCAAGTTTTGAAATAATAATAAAATTCAAGTTAATAAACAATTTTTAAGCAAAAATGAGAAACGAAACTTCAATACTGCACATAACAAACTTAAAAATAACCCTTAAAACGAATTAAAACAAAAGATGGACAAATTAAGGAAACGAAACTCTTTCAATTCCGTGATCAAGTTTTGCATAAATGACGCCAGAGGAAGTCAGGAAATGCTCAAAGATTAACGAAACTGTTAGCACAAAATGCAATTAAAATTAAAGCAGAAAGGGCAAAAGGGGTGGACAAAGGGGTGCATTCATAATAAAAAAGTTGTCTTGAGTAAAACCGGGGGTTACAAAGCGCTTGAAATGCGTGTACCAAGTGCTCTTTGTTTTGTTGCACGGTTTTCATGCAGCGTAAGCTTTTGTGTGGGACAAGCTGGACAAATACCGAAGTGTAATAAGAATTGTGGGTAAAGTATACGAGTAACGCGAGGGAGGATAGGGGATTTGATAGACTAAGAGACAAAGAGGGTGGCCTGTTTAGCCATGTTGCTAACAAGTAATCGAATCCGGAAACCCGGTGACCTTTTCTAAGATGCATTCAGGTGACGTCAGGCGACTAGGGAAGTATACTGTACGAGCACCAAACAGTGTTGTATATGTGGCTGATGTGAGCAGGAATCCTGCTGTCACGCGACAGGGTATCATCACAGTATTCGGGTACTCAAAAACATCCCACACGACATCCCAGACAGAAATTTTGGTGCTTGCCGAGTTCGATAATACGCGATGGACTTTTATAGGGGAGGAAAAGGACTTTCGTGAATTACTTTGATTAAATTCCACAGGGGGGGAGTCAATGTGGCATTCATTATATGGTGACAAGCTTAGATAGCCGAAATTAGCTGTATACATTGACCACGTGTGGACATTACAGATAAATGGGCTTTTAATACCCCACAATAGATAAGACTATGTTCAGTACAAGGTTTAATACTATGAGATAAAGGTCATCCACGTGTGAGTTCTTAGAGGCTTAAACATTTGATTGCAATATTTTGCGAACTTTGGAATATTTTTTTGTAGTAAATTTTGATGTTTTTTCTGAGGCTTGCTCTTGTAATAGGTTAAGATCCTGTTCATAAATGTTTGAGCCCTTTGCATCCTCCAAGTTTGTCTTGCTTGCTTAGAGAAACCACAGGCAAAAGCAATAAGGCAGTCCCAGCTGTTGCGTGTGTATCTCATTTGCATACCCCAACCCTTGGAGTTGCTTGCATGATGGACTTGATTATGCTAAAAGGCATCCGGGCCTCGTATGTCAGACCTTTGCAACTCTTACTAATAGACTCTATTTGTTAACGCTGAACAATACTGCCAGGGGTCGCTTCAAAAGTTAGATTAAGTTTACAGATAAAAAAGGAAACTTTTTATCGGATTTCTTACACGGAAATTTGCATAAACAATATGAACGCAATGTTTTCTCTTCGCTGAGACTACACTCTTAAAAAAACTAATTGCAATACTAATAAACTACAATCGATTCCATCTTAACACGGTCTAATTTCGGTGTTTTTTTCGTGTTGACTTCTGAAAAACCCAACAATGAATTATTCGTTCGCTTACGTCATTCACCTTGTGAATCAAATCTGCTGTTTCATAGTAGTTTCATAGTTACACGTATAGAATTTTGTACTTTTTCGTATCAACAATCAACATTTTGCGAGTTATAGCACCATACTGGATTTAACGGACAATTATTCCGTTATTCCTTAAGCCATCTCTATGAAAACCTAAGTACGGAAGAAGCTTAACTCTGGAGCACAAGAAAGAATCTTCGTAAATTGTAAAAAAAATTTCTCGATTTAACGGACAATCCCTTTATTGTCAGTTATTTCGAAATTGCAAAACTGCTGAAACTTTTACCGATTATACTTGTGTTAAATCTACTTCTTGTGAATGAAATCATCTCGATTTAATGGACAATGTCCAATCGTCCTTTATTTCTACATTCTTTACGTAAAAACCCGTTGAAACAACAATCGATTATTTTTCTTAATCAAGAAGCTTTTCTTAAATGAATATAATCATTTAGCAGACATTTGTCTGTCAATTCGTTCAATTTCGGCTTTGTCCTGATTTTACGAACAATTTTTCTCTAAACTAAAGCTAACGTCGTCCTTCCTTCAAAGTATTCTATGATATTCCAGAATTTTGCGTTTATTTTTCAAGATAGTTTTGCTGTTGTGATGCAGAGAGGCAATTAACTCGACTTAGTCATTACAACAACATACTTGTGCGGCATTTATTAGCTACGATGAATCAAAGCACTGGTAATTGCAGCAACAGAAATGCGTGCACAGCTTTGGGAACATTCCATACCGCTCTGATGACACAGCGCTAGGAATTGAAAAGTGTTAGGTTTTATAGTTCGCCCTTTGCTCATACGTTCAATCTCAGCAAGTCTTGACTTTCAAGCTAACGTCCGCACGTATATGCAAGATTGGTATTCAGAATAGCTGCCAAGCGGTCAGTTGATGGATGGGGAGGCCTGTATATTCTTTATCGGTTTACAGAGCCTCTCCCATCGCCGAAAAACAGTTTTCAGGTAAAATCGCTCACCATAAGCTCCTTGGTCCCCAGAATCCATCATCGCTTTTGTGTATCGCTTGTCAATGATGCGGTTTCCACGTAATTGAAAGCCAAAATTCTTTCCCTGCTTTCAACAATACTTTTTCCACACAAAAAAAAATCCCAAGCCTTCCAGAACCTCATGTACCCACGTTTTCGCCCAATAATCAACAACAATTTCCCTAAAAAACGTAAAAAATAAAATGTTCTAAAATGTCCCAAAATGTTCGGAAAACGTTTGTCGGTTCCGTAATTTGTGTGCAAAGAGATTAAGAACAAAAGAGGGATGCTGTGCGCCAAAGGATTCTTTTTGTTTTATATATACGTGGGAAATTTATGACTGCCCACTTCTTCGTTCCTTGATTACAGCCACTTTTAGGCTCCGGGAACCTCCTCATTACGGAGCACAGCCATTAAGAGAGGCTAAGGTTGTAACAATGTCCATCCTAACCATCTGCCCCGCCTACCCTGAGCCCTCCTGTTTGGGCGTCCCGAAACATTCCAGATTCACATAAGAGTCTTAGGTACCCATTTTATGTAACCTACAAATTTCATTCTTGGTACAATTGCATCTCAGATTTAAGATTCCCAAAATTCCATGTTTCCGGTTGCAACAATGCGTTGCAATCTGACCGTACTTTATTCTTTTACACAAGGGTAACATTCTTTTTTTGTGAATACTACCGGGGCAATAGAGAACACCCAATGTTGGCTAGTTTTAAGGGTAAAAATGAAAAGGAAATTGGCGTATTATTAATCAATATCCGACTCTGGTGTGTACATTGTTGAGGGGGTAAAAGGCGGTGGGGTGGTATGTGTAAAATGGGGTTGGTTTGATATAAGAGAAAGTCAGCTATAATACAGCTAGTGACAGATGTGCAAGCGCTTGTGGAGTAGTATTGTCGTACAAGAGTAGGGTGTGCGACAAGCCGCAACTCTACAAAAACCCATAATGTCAAAAAGCGTTCTATTAAGCGTGCACCCTCGGCCTGGAAGTCGCTTTTTACGACCAATCCAGGGCTCCACTTAGAAGAGTTCCATTCTTTGCAACTTCTTGAACGATCTTTAATTACGCAGCACGCTTTTAATGGCTTTAACCATCATTTCTTAACGTTTTTGGCTAATTTCCAGCAAGAATACTGTGTAAATGAAACGTTCTGACAATAAACGTAGCAAATGTGGAGAAATTGTATGTACTTTTCAGTAAAGATTGCTACTTTTTTCCTGTAAATTAAGCTCCAATAAAATACATTGTTTCAACGGAGGTTTGCTGAAAATAAATTCGTAATTACATCCTGGAATGATAAAAGTTAGAAATTCTCGATTGAAAGCAATGATCTGACAACGCTTTAGGTGAGTTACTGCACCCATTGGTAGTAATACGTGTTAAGGCGATTAAGCCTTTCACTCAAGCGGAACTGTAAACAACCGCAGAATACGTTCAAAACGCAGGAGCTTTCCATTTCTGCATGTCGGGATAGTCAGGGTAGTGCGGTATCGTCCTGGTTGTGGTTTTTGTGGTAACTAACATGGTGAACAATGGGTGTCGATTCTGGTTTTGGGGGTCCAGTAGTGGAACTTTTTGGGCAAAGGAATAAAGCGTAAAAGAGGACAGACGGAGAAAATCATTGAAGGGGTTCTAACGTCAAGCGTAATCTCCCTTGGGTGACTGTCCGCAAGAGAAAGAAAAAAATGGGGGACACTGAGTACAGTACCACATATGAGGGGGTAAGAGTTGAATGCTTTTTAGCATTGAACGACAAGCTAAAAACCACACATGGACACCCCTTCTGTTATAAAATGAAGCAGGGCAGACTTTCTTTTTCACCCGTCACCAAGCACCCACTTGTGACCCTACCCTAGCGCAAACTTGCCTTCATGCTGCGTGATGAACCATGCTAATCCACCCTCCGCCCTCTATCTTATCTACTACAACCCTGTAGCTAAAGTGTCAGAATTCACCGCCTTAAACTGCCGTACAACTGCTCAATATGGAGAACACTTGACACGTAACAGTATCTGGTCGGCAGAATCTTAAATTCCGACCATTTTATCCAGCTATCTTCCAAAGGTCTTGAACTAGACTTGCTCTGCGATATTCGCTACTGTGGCGTTCGCTGCTATCCAACAGTCAATTTCGTAGCCACCGAACAATGAATCCTAAGATTTATTGTTGGTAAGAATGAAATCCCCTGCGCCCAGCCTGTAATAGGGAGTTCCTTTTTGACCTTCCTTTGAACCAGTTCCGTTTCTTGAACGTGAAATTTGATTGTTGCAAACTTGAAGTGAGAGTTAGCACGAGAAGGAGAGTGTTTTTGTGTGATTTTGTATTGGAGTTCGTTTTGGTGTTGATGTAAATTGGAAGTTACGAATAAACGGAATTTGAAAAGGAGTAGAACGTAACACTACGTATCACCTTACTGCAAAGAATTAACCTTGAATTTACCCACGTTCACATGAAACCTCTCGCGTTTCTTGGGTAACGGAAGATCTAACGGGAATTAGTATATCTTCGTCATTCATTGTTAACGGTTCACCTCGACTTTACCCACGTTCGCACTTAACCTCTACAATCTGGGGTTTTAACAAAGTTTCTATACACGCAATGAAAGTTTGACCAAACCTGATAGTTTTCACGTCAGTTGATTCCCGGAAGTCAGAAATAATCGGAAAACTCGTTTTATTGAGAAATCAAAGTTGACCTTATGCCAATGCCGTTTCTTTGCACGTTTGACTTAAATTGCAGAATAGCTTAAATAATTAGGTAACATTCGCGAAAACACCTGTAAAACCCAATTTCGGAATTTTGTATTTTTTTTTTTAAATATTGCATCTTTGGAAAAATGTGTATTTATTTTGGTAATTTTTCTTTGTCTTTCCAGATGCGTGTGGATTATCGGACATGGCCCATATAGAAAGTCTCCAAGAAAAGTCCCAATGCGCTTTGGAGGAATATTGTCGGTCACAATACCCAAACCAGCCAACCCGTTTCGGCAAACTCTTGCTGCGACTTCCTTCCTTGCGAACAGTCAGTTCCCAGGTCATCGAGCAACTCTTCTTCGTTCGTTTAGTGGGCAAAACTCCCATCGAAACGCTCATTAGGGACATGTTACTCAGTGGTTCCAGCTTTAATTGGCCCTACATGCCATCCATGTGACACTCTTTACCCTGAAAAAGGCTCTTCACACATCTCCGCGAGAAACCCTTCTCCACCAAAGAAATCCCAGCTTTATACCCCTAATCATTCAAACGAAATCGATTCGAAGCAATGGGCTGTCTGTACCAAAAATTTTAAAAGAATGTCAGCCTCATATCCCGGTCATGCGGTAAAGGAAAACAAGTTGATACCAAAGTGTACATAATTGATAAGAGCCAGTGTTTTCTTGGTAACAACTTACTCCCTTTTTAAACCCCCACGTCCCTCTAACTTCCCTTTAAAAGTTTCAACCGTTTATAAATTTTCTTCATTCCTCGAAGAAAAATCAAGTGCAATGTTTCTCAAGACTTTAACGTCACTTCAAAACTATTTGTGTCGGATATTGTTTCTTTTTGTCTTTCCTGTATAAAAGAAAGAACATTTTTATCTCTTAGCTCCTAGTTGAGTTACATCTACTCAGAATTACCGCTGTTTCGACAAATGTGTGTTGCAAATTATTTTTGCAACGAATCCCCCAGAAAATAAGTTCCTCGCCTGCTGCGTGTAGGGTTAAATGGTCAAAAAATGAAAAATCGTCTCAAGAAGCGGAAAAAGTGGAGATAAGTCATATGTGATGGAGTTGATTTTTTTGTTTACAGTTCTGTTGAAGCTAAAGGTGCAAAAGAAATCCCTCTTGTCAATAGCAATACCCCTTTGAGCATTTAATTTTGTATCCCTGACTTTTCCCCAAGAAGAAGACGTACAAGTTGACCCCCCCAAATCCCCTCCCCCCAATTATTATGTAAATAAGAAGCCATGCTGCCCCTTTTTCCCCGTCATCCCCAATGCTGCTAAAATATTCTTTTTTGTTCGTTTAAAAATACATGATCTCAAAATTTGGGTGCGAAATCTGCACTGAAGATTACTTTCAGCTAACTTTTCTTTCCGTATGCTTGATTAAAATATTCTTGCTCATTAGGGAACTCGGAAGAGAGCTTGCGTGTAAGTTAAGCGTCTGCGACGTCTCGTTTGAGCGTCGTATGATATTTCCTGAAATATCCACCTATCCAGGGGCAAAGGGTCAATAAGGGAGGTCCAAAGGGCAAGGCCTATTAGCCACTTATAGTAAATTCACGCATGCGCTGGTTATAAATGATGCAAGACGACATGCGTGACTCCTGAAGATCGCGTGCTGCTTTCTCAAAGCTCCTTGGACTGTTTTATGCCTCTCACCGCCCTTTAAAACTTTTTTAATTCGGTGCAAGAAGGGAAGAAATTTCTGCACCGGTGTTTGGTTTTAAGCGGGGAAGACAACATTGATTTTCAAAGGTTTCCTGGGTTCACTGATCTCCTGAACTCCTAAGTTAACCCAATAAAAGGGATCTCTTGAGGGGTCTAGCGAGCGCCAACGTATTAACACGTAGGATATTGTGCCGCACCACTTTTGGTTCGGCTGACAATGAAGCGTCAACGTTGCAACCTTTGGGGGCATCGCTCATAAACGGACACGCAAGCAATCGACATATGCATGCCAAAGGTTTCTAGGAAAGCCTCTAGATGCTTTGTCATGGACTCCGTGACACCACTCCCCCTTTCAACGGATGTTTTTACTTTTCCAAATCTCGTCAGAACTATCTAGCATTGATGTTACATAAGCTTCTTTTAGCGTAGGCCGTAACGTAAAATACAATGCAATAATCCCATATGGTCTAGTGGCTAAGACACCTGCATTCAATCCAGGTGTAAAAAGTTTGTTTGCAATCCCCGCTTTGAAGGGTTATTCTTGATTGTAACCCCATTCCGATCAAAAGGTCAGCCACAAGCTTGTACGGAATTGGAGTCAATTTGCACCTAAATCCGGATTAACTTATCGGTTAAGTTTGCAAACAGTTGTTCGTTGGAAAAGATTACTGTAAATGTCTAATATATTGCGAATATATACATCGTAGAAACACCGCGATATAATTGAAGAATCACTGTGAATGTCTTTGAGAATATCATGTTTTTGAGATACTATGAAAAATTTATTCAGTGATGAGTTCAGCGTTCTTCAAAAATTTAAATTTCTCTAAAAAGTTGCCAATTTGTGAGAAAATTTATTTAATGGACTTGTTCAACTCATTTATAAGGAACTGAACTTCGACGGAACTGACATTGTTTTTAGGTAAAAAGAAAGACTAGGACTTGGAATTGAAAATGCTTTTAACGGAGCGAAATGAATTGGACTTCGCTGAAATACTTCTTTTTTTGGACTTACGTCAGCCATAACGACAACCTTCTGTCCTTGTTACTGAACTTTCCAGCCAATTCAACTCCTGCCCTACCAAACATAATTAGAAACTGATAAAAAAAAAGAAAACGAACAAAATAAAGACCCACGCCGCGTCACCGTTAAGTGTTCGTCAACAACGTGAATCGAATCGATACAGTTGCATGATAAATATCGCGATATAGTCCATACTTGAGGCAACTACAGAAAATGAGTACATTTATTAACAAACTGACGAAAATCTTGACACTAGTAATATCAAGATTTTACAGTATCGAGATTCTACAGTAATATTAAGGTACTTTTAATCGATTTATTATGTTTGTCAAATTAATAAAAAAATGGAGCAAAACAGTAACAACGCTGATTACAAAGGTATATGTTTGGTGCTGTACTCAACTTTAATCATACCAATTTTATTTTCAAGGGTTCATTGCTTGTTAGGCTCTTTCCATTGGACACAAGACAGGAGCTTCTCACCGAAAAACGCGAAAACTGATTCGCGACACGAATGTGACGTCATCTCGTGAACGGCATGACCTATACATAAAAGACAGTGACTGATGCAAATTTACATAACGCTAAGCTAGATTTACGAATATAGATTTAACACAGTTCTTTGAATAAGTCTTACGCTAAGAATGCTCCCGTGTCAAATCCAGAACCAGAATGTCTCACAGAATAGTAAAAATAAATCTGGTCCCGCCACGCGACCACCTTCTTAAGCAAAGTGTGCAATTACTATGCTAATGAAAAGGATATACACTCACATTTGCAATATTTAGGGAAAGGATTAGTAATTTAGTTCCAAGAACCTGATTTATAGCTTTACACATACTTTTAAGTCTTCTTAAGCTCTCACTAATATCTACTCAAAATTTTACAGTAAAAAAAAACTTCCAACTTGAATCTAAAGACAAGTTCATTGTTGCCCTATTTCCAATAATCTATGTTAACCTAATTAAAACAATAATTAATCAATAAATTGTCAAACTTGGCCGTTGAAAGGATTCATTGTTGTCGTGACTGTTTTAAATAATCATGTAAAAAAAGTGAATTTAATATTTTTGCGCAGTTTTTCAAAATACTAAAAGTCACTATCGCCAAAGTTACTGAGAAGGGACTTGAAAGCTTTTATTCTATTTTTATCTTCTTTTGAATGGTCAAGCATCTGAAACTGCGTGCTCAACTCACCGGCCGAAACCCGCTTAATTTCATAGGAAGCCGTTTTCAGCGGCGTGTCTAAAGGCTCACGGGACGCACACCAGTTCTGGGCCACCTGCAAGAATTCCAAAATGTTGGTTAACGTTAGGTGGGCAGTTATGCACACAGAGTTAACATGCAATGTGCCGTATCACTTTCCCCTTGACAAAAAGTCGGCCGAGATTGAATCCCGCTCTCTTTTTTTTCTGTCAAACCTTCCCACGCTATTAATTCCAAAGTCAGCTTCCGCATTTCCTTCCGGACACAACACGGATTTCCTTCCGGTTTTGACCATTTCCTAAAACAGCAATATGTTTGCTTGCCTCATTCCCACACAGCTTTGACATTACGCTAGTTTGTCAACTATTAGCTTTGCCACCCCCACAGAGCATCATTTGTCAAGGGTTGGTCAAAAACGCTAAAATCCCCCTCATTCGACGTCAGTCAAAAGGTTCTCCCGTTTGCTAAAACAGGCACGTCACCCAATCGTAACGGTTGAGAGCCGCCAATGTCAGATTTCTACCAGAGTGTCGCACCTGCTGAATTTCGAGGTGGACACCCATAAGTCCTCCTGTCACTCCATGCCAATAGTCACGATAAACATCAACTTCGACCCCCTTTTCCTCTTGCACGTATATCCGCCTCGCTACAAAAGCCACGCACACCTGGCGAGGTGCAAATTGAGTGTTAATCTACAAATGATTTCCGAGGTTCCATTTACCCCTCATGATAACACTCATGAATTATAAATTCACTTCCTACCTCAGTTTAAGCGAGTTAACACAACTCAGACTTGAATTAAGCGCTGAGCTGCCGTTAAGAACAATTTTTTTTAAGTTTAAAATAACGAAAATTTAAAATTTCGATAAACTGAAATTATGCAAAATTAAAATAATGAAAAATACAATAATTAAAAAATAAAATATTGAAAAATATAATAATAAAAAAATAAAATCATGAAAAATTTAACAATGAAAAATTAAAATCATAAAAAAGAATAACGGAAAATTAGAATAATAAAACAAAATAAATAAAAGGTTGAAAAATAAAATCAAGAAAAATTAAAATTGACGGTTGAAATTAAATTAATTAAATAAAAGTTTCTAACATTCTTTGAAGACGGAAATTTCTTACAAAACACGGTTTCAAAAGTTCAAGATAAAATAGGAAAAAGATTGAAATTTCTGTTATTTTTCACTTTCGTAACGCTTGTTGAATAAAGTAAAGTTGATATAAAAGAGGGGATTCTGGTTAACTGCATCGCAAGGTAAGAAAAGTGATAACTTTTGAGTAACTGACACCTTCAGGTGTCGTGAAAAAAAATCACGAAAACAGCAAACGTCAGGGTGCGTGCATTAAAAAGCTTCTTGTGAAGGGAACAAGCATTAAATGAGAAATGATTTAATATCTCGTTTAGCAGCTTTCTTCAAAAAAGTTAGTAACACTATTTCCATTGTCATGTGTATGTTAGGTGTCAATAAATGTAACTAAAAAAATCAAGTTACGGAAAAGATGTGGAACAACAATTTACAAGCTTCGGAACTAAGCAATTTTACACGAGGCATGAAAAGAAAAATAGAGCTGCAATGCGATTGTAACAAAAACGTGTTACAATTCATCCGAGTCTGCTCTACTAAGCTAAAAATATCTTTCTGAAGGCAATATAGGCCTAATCATGATCGAAAACCAGCATTTTCTTTAAAAAGTTCCAAGTTTTATTTCTATCAGGAAAGCCATTTATTAAAAAATTATTGTCAAATTATAGCAAAATATGTTAAATAAAATGTTTAAAACTAAAATTTACATGATTTTATTTTGATATCCTAGTGCATTTTTACTATTTTGAGTATCTGAAAAGAAAGTCTAAAAAATTAAACAGATTTTTTGCCACTTTACGTGTCCTTAAATAAGAAAAACTTTTGTCTAAATGTAGTTTTTTATCACAGCAAACTTAACCGTTTTTCCTCGAGAATAAAGTAAAAATTAAAAACACTCCATAATATGGTTTTTAGTTTCCTTTTCCCCCTTTTAACTACCCCACTGAAATCTCAGCAAGTTTTCCAAGCGAGGCAAGTCAACTTGCCATGCCTAACTTCGTTAGCCACGCTAATAAAACGAGGTTTCGTTTTCTTTCCCCCTCTTTATTTGTTATACAATGGCCAGTACTCCCAACCCTAACCTGGCTCAACTCAACGTCCTACTTTACCGGAAAAACTACACGAAACCCTTTCCCTTAATCCATTTCCTTTTTTCTCGCCTTGTCTTTCCATTCTTCACTTACTTTTAATATTACCTTATCTCACGTTATAATTATTTTTTCCTACAGCTTGTAATGAGTATGCAAGTCTATTCAGAAACGATGCTACAAAACAATGTTGGCTTAAACCGGAACCGGAAGTCAATCACGGCTTCTGAGTGGGCAGAATTGGACTTGGGGCGCCAAAAAAAGGGCTAATTTGTCGCCCCTACTGTAGCTCATTAAAATGCTACTTCAATATTATGAGTGTGTGTGACTTGGGGGAGACTTTTGGTTGGCTTCAGATCAAATGTTCTTGTGAGTCGTACACAGCAGGTCTACTTGAACGACTTTTGAACACTGATTTGCTACGGATTCACGTCAGGTGAAGCGGATTTTTTTTTCAGTTTTCTTTCACAGTTGTGAAAGTTTGGACAGTAATAAAGAAACGTTCGGGGTTGAGGGGGAGTATGGTGAAATGTGACATGGAAACATATGCAAGTGTGGGTCCCCCTTTTACAATGGTCAAGTCAGGAAGGCGTGAAGAGCGTGGGAACGTGAACAGGCCCTTCCGTTCTTTGAGTTGATGGCCTGACATAGCAGTGATTTCTGGGTGATGCATTTCCAAGCGCAGATCCCTTCTTAATTTTGGGTGGGAATTGTCTAACATTCTTTTACATTTTTAGAAACTTTTGTTCCCTTTTTTGCTCTTACTTTGACCCCGCAGATTTTTTTTCATGGTTCCAAATGTTAGAATGCGACTTACGTTTTTGAGGAAGTCGCGAACCTTGGCTGGAATCGATTGCGCTTCCATGCTATGGACGGAATCTGTTAAAGCGATGGCGAAAATTTTACTGCGCACTGAAGGAATAGTCTTGGCCTGTTGACACAAAAGACAGAGGAGAACATTTTATATATGCACACTGCCTTTGTAAACATTTTTTTACGAAAATTAAATGGGTAAATTACGGAATAGCGTGCAAACTAATTGGCTGTTTAAATGAAAACTAAAGCTGGTTTGAATAAAAACAGTCGTCATTAATGAAAAGTTATTCACCCAACAGATAACTCTTAAACATGGAATGGTAATTTACAAGAATTATTCGAGTAATATAAGATGCATTAACTCTTAATTCAATAGGAATTAATGCAATAAACAAAAATGAATAGTTTCAATGTGTACGGAATGAAAAAAATAAAGGGAAAATGTGTTCTTTTTGTCTTTTTATTTGTTCTTTGATATTCTAACTGTACTTAGCAAAAATCATCAGTTTTGACGTCAGCGAAAAAATACACGCGAAAGCTGGGATGAAACTCACAAAAACTCTTCAAAGAAAATTCTTGAAAATAGAAATTCAACAAAATATTTTACTGTGAGGTTTCTTTATACTTGATCGGCAATATTATTCGTATTTAGAATGTTTTAATGAAAACTATTTAAATTTGTTCCATTTTCTATGTGCGAACTTCCTTTAATAATGAATAAATCTTTTATTTATTAATTTCAAAGTAACTTTCTTTTAGTATTTATTAATGTTACAGTTTAGGTTCGTCATAAACCATAGTGTTTATAGGTATGTAAAGTTTTGCTATTTTTATTTCGCTACCTCGTGTAATAGATACGGATGTCTGCAAACGAGGGCTTTATCTAAGCGTGTATATACACATATGTCGCAGTTGAGTAACCTACACCAATTGAGTTTACTGCACCGCATAAACAGAAAAGCAGGGTTTCAAAAATGTAAACAAACAATATTCTAAACTCAACAGAAACACTGTAACCACATTCGCTCTTTTTTGAGACACATCTGAATTTAAGGAAATTTGTCTTCACTTGCGGAATTGCAGTAAATACAGGATAACTGCAGTTTACTTGAAAGGCTTTAGCGCTTAAAAAAAAAGCTAAGCTCAACAAATAGTTAGCAGAGTTTAAGTGAACTCAAACTCTGCTCATTATGAAAGCAATTTGTTATTTTAAGAATCTATTACACTGAAAAAAAAAAACATGTCAACAACTCGTAACGACGGTCATCAAGTCCCTTGTTAATTTTCTTTAAATACATTTTCGTATTTCTCGAAAAGCTATACGTACCATTTCCAAGACACAAACGCCTCCATAGCTGTGAGCGACGATCGCAACGTGTTTCGCAGCAGCATTTTCCACATAGTGCTCCCAAACGTAGGTTAAATGTTTCAAAGGATTCTCCGAACCCTAAAAGTAGCAAAATTAAGTTTAAATTCAATAATTTTTACTTAAAGCTACCGTCAACTGACTTTCAAATGCGAAATCTTTTCATTAAACGCAAAAAAATATACAAATTTTACAATTAAACTGTAAAAAGTAAAATTTTCAGTAGTCCTACATTGAAACATGACTTTATGACAGCGTTCTTGAAAAAAAATAAAATATTTTGCTCTCATAACCCTAAAAGCAAAACTGACGAATTCGTTTTACAAATGAAAAAAAAATAATTTCAAATAATTTATAAAAATATTTTTTTTTTATCGACGATCTATCATACAAATGTTACAGAAAAGAAAAAAAAATAACATTAATTAAGGTATTCGCTTGTAGAAAAATTGAAACGGTAACAAAAGCGGATAATTTACTTCAATTCGCTTTCGCTTTCCGTCCACTATTCTTTCATTGTCGTTGGTATTCGTGACGATAACCGCATAGCCTTCTTCTATGGCACGTTCAATGTAATAAAACTGGGTTCCACATTCCAAATTCTCATTGATTATTAACCTAAATAAAAGAGATATTAAATATATTTCCTATAAATTTAAGATATGGACTGAATTCACAAAAATACATGAAATAACGCGTTAATTTGGAAATATCTTTACTACGGTATTACGATTTATTATTCTCATTACCAAGGCTAGGCATTTCCGTTTCTCACCTTCTGGCCCACTGTCCTGCTCTTACAACTCCATTGCCATGAATAATGACCATCACTTTATCATTCGTTTGATAGTCGCTTGTCATATATATAAATGTCGAGTCTGTAGTGTCGGCAGGTACGGCAGTCTTAACAAGTTTAAACTTGGCTTCAAGTTGTTCATACACATACTCAGTGATCGCCTGTACAAGTAAACAAAATCTTATAGGTTAATTATACCACCTATTTTTTTAGCATACTTCTCCCAAAGCTTCATAATGCTTTTGGTTATATTCCCGATCGTTTGACTTCACATTAAAATCAAAACCAGCTTTAGTTAGCTCGTTTGTTTCGGGGTCCAATTTTCTTAGCTCGCCATCTGCGTAATAATAATAAATAATAATTAGGGCACCAATAAGTTTTAATAAAAATAACACTTACTCTCATTAAAAGCGTACCCGAGTCCTTTTAGGGAATCTGGGAAGTCGTATTTGCTCTTTTTACTGTTGGAAATTTCGTCCATGCTTTCAAAATTGCCAAACAAATCCTGAAATCCGTTCCCTTGGAAACGCTGTATAAATCTTGTTACCGATCTAAAAATTTAAGGGCGTGGCACTTAATAGTCTGCTAGCGGCCTATAGATGGCAGTACGGGTGGAATAGCTAGGCTTTTAATCCTTGTTCACATGGTTAATGTGTTTAACAGGATGCCTAGCTTCCACGGATGAAAGAATAAAGAAATGGACGAAAGACCCATTAGAATGAAATTATTAATATATCAGTATTAAATATAATTATTGGAAACCACAATCTGCCAGATCGCAATTGTAATATTACTTTAACCATTCTTGAAACGTGTAATAGAAGCGAAATTGATTAATCTTCTCCATTCTTCAGTGTTTGATTACACTAATTACTGGGAAGTAATTCACTGAATAACGGAATATGTTATACATTCTTCTACACAAATTTCCGTATTCTTTTTTGGACCTAAGAGGTCTCGTGCTTGCAATAGTAGCGAAACACAGAGCATGTATCGGAAAGCAGGACAGTTGGATCCTGTCTGCTAAATATCGTCGAAATCGGTCCGTCTCACTATGCTAATCCTGGGCAGAGGGATCCAGGCTGGCAAAGAGCGCGCCACCCCATTCAATGGGCAACATGTTCCCGTCTCACTAACACAGTTTGAAAACGATACTGCATGGACTAAACTGTAGGCGGAGCATGTGAAAGGAGATTCTTAACCCCAGGTTCGCAACTGTCCACGCGCAAGGGACCTCCGCTTTCACCGTGAAGGAAGTTGAGTAGGATTAGGGAAACTGTTGTTGCCATATAGCCTTGATCGTTGGTTTCCACGTACTGGGATTGTGGACAACTTCGCCTGAAGCGCCGCGCACTTGTTCTGTTTTGGGTCGCGGAGGTCGTGTGTGTTGGCTGATTTCGTAAGGTAAACATATCCTTTGTGCTTTATTTCGGCCTCTTAAATCAAATCTAATACTCCTATAATTGTTGTAGGATAATCAGCACTCGACAAGGATGAATCAGTGGCAGGCAGCTGGCGAGTTTATGATAATTTCAGGGAATTCGCACCCTGAATTAGCTGAGCTAATTGCCAAGTAAAAAGAAAAACACGTTTTTCCCAACAAATTTGACATTTTCCGACTTTTGACATCTATTTACCTAACATGGAATTTTTATTACAGTCGTTTGGGTCAAAAACTTGGCGCAGCACACATTTTCCACAAAACGAACCGTGAGACAATGGTTGACATTAGCGATTCTGTAAGAAGCAAAGATGTCTACATTATTCAGACTGGTTCCAAGTAAAAAAGAAAATTATGAATTTTATGTGTTTCGTGTATTTCAATTTTTGTTTACGTAGGGATGTTAATAACAATATAATGGAGTTGCTAATTATGGCTTATGCCTGCAAGACTTCATCGGCCAGGAACATTGTTGGTGTTATCCCTTACTTGCCGTACAGCAAGCAATGTAAAATCTTAAATAATTTCCTTGCAAAAAGTATTAGCTTCTGAGTGCGTTGCTAACGGTATTGATTTTCTTAGGTAAAATGCGTAAGCGAGGATGCATTGTCTCTAAACTGCTGGCCAAAATGATGTGCAGGGCTGGTTTATCACATGTGATAACTATGGATCTACACCAAAAAGAAGTCCAAGCGTTCTTCGATTGCCCTGTTGATAACCTGCGCGCCTCCCCTTTTTTACTTCAGTACATTCAAGAAAGCGTAAGTAAACTACTCTGTATAGTTTTCTCATTCCAAGCACCTACGTTTATAAACTTTTAAACGTGTCAAAAACAGTAGAATCTTGAAAGTTTTGGGCCCAAGTTGCTGTAGTGTATTTGTATATTTTCTAATTAAGTTTGGATATTTAGATTCCGGATTATCGAAACGCAATTATTGTGGCCCGCAACCCGGGCTCGGCGAAGAAAGCTACGTCATATGCTGAACGCTTGCGTTTGGGAATTGCAGTTATTCACGGAGAACAAAAAGAAGCCGATTCTGATATGGTTGACGGCCGATATTCGCCGCCTTTGGGTACATCCAGGCGAACAATGGAAGTTGGTGTAGTCATGCCAACGTTGACCGCTAAGGAGAAGCCGCCCATGAACGTCGTAGGAGACGTCGGTGGCAGAATTGCTATCATGGTGGTAAGTTGATATTAACAGATCATTTTCTGTTAATACTGCTCGTTAAAAAGTGGACTCGCGTATCATGTCCTATTCAAAGTATACGTCGTTTGAATATTAGAATTATCTGCTGTATTAGGATATTACGACTTGTTTTTTAATTTTATTCATTTATTTTTTGAAGAAAAGGTCCATTCACTGTGCACAGTTGTTCTTATTTTAAATAGGAAAAAACGTAGGGAAATTATTTGTTACGCATAACCGTATTATGACAGTAATAGTCTGGTTATTCTTGTGTTTGTGTTTCCGACGTTTCGGTTCTCCACGAGTGATTTTTGTCGAAAGCTGTGGCTTTGACCAATTTTTTGTGTTCCTTGGATAAATTAGTCAACTTTCTCTTTCTTTTGAATATGTCATTGATCCTAAGTGTTACCCTTCGGCTTGCATAATATCAGATAAATTTTTGTATGTTAATTACTATGGGTAAAGGAAAAAGAAAGTGAATTCTGGGTCGTTTACCTTGAAACTGATAGAATTCGTCTATTGATTACCGTGTAACTAAATAAGCATGAACTAATGAGCGCTGTTAGGATGATATGGTCGATGATGTGGAGTCTTTCGTGGCTGCGGCTGAAGTTTTGAAAGAAAGAGGTGCCTACAAGATTTATGTGCTGGCTACCCACGGAATCTTGTCGTCCGATGCTCCGCGACTCATCGAAGATTCGCCAATTGATGAGGTAAATTACACAAATAAGTTGAATAGGGACTTTGTCTACAATTTTTGAGCTAATTTCAGTTTCCACCGTAAACATAATAGGATTGTTTTGCATGTAGTTATAATTGTAGCTAATGTGATTTAAATGTGTTCTAGGTGGTTGTAACTAACACGGTGCCTCACGAGATTCAAAAGATGCAGTGCCATAAAATCAAAACTGTAGATATCAGCGTCCTTTTGGCAGAAGCCATTCGCCGAATCCACAATAAGGAATCCATGTCGTATTTGTTCAAGAACGTGACACTCGAAGATTAAAACAACAGGCCACGTTTACCTTCTTTGTTGTAAACCCCAAGCCAGCGTAAAACAGCTTAGCCGCTGGCTTAGTGTTAGTTACCGATTTAGTGTTTTAAGTGTTGTCTGGTTAACAGAGAAAATTATTTCTTGCACATGTAACTTCGGGAATTGGAAAAAATGTGGTTTACAATAATAACATTCGTATTTGCTTTACAGAACATTCGTTTTTTATTCTACTTTCATTTTTTTTTCTTTTCAGTTGGTATTGCTTGAGCTCCTATTATTGTCCACCGCTTCCATTATTTTGTAATGAGATATTCAGTTTGCTTCATTTTTTCACATTAGTTACTATCTCATTCTTTAGTATTCAATAGAATTTTCGTATAACAAACCCTTTCATAGCCAGTTGTCCGATACTACGAAAGGGCTCGAAGGTCCCGAGAAATGTAAATGGAAAGAAAAGGAATAGTATAACGAACTTCGGGGATATATAACAATTTCTTTTGTTCTCAGGGGGTTTGTTATAACGAGGTTATTCTATACATAATATACAATATTTGTTGCACCTTTTTCATTTAAGGAGTTTCGGATAATATTCATCGTACTCAAAATATTCAGAATATCGAATATTGCATCCAGGATATCGTTTACAGTGACGAACAAGTAGAAGTCATTTAGCGCTATTTTTTTCTTGCGGTCGTCCTGGATTTTTTTGTTTTTAAACATTTACCTACCGGTTTTCAGTACGTATTCATTTTGTATTTGTTCGTGGGCATTTTTTTTTAGATTTTATAAATTTTATATATTTTCACACTTATTTCAGCTCGTTGTTTTACTTTTTCTCCCGTAAAAATTTTTTGGGCTATTTTTTTACGTATTTTTTAGATTTATTTCTTATGTTCTACGTCTTTAATAGTATTCGTTAAGGAAACAACGAACTAGATCACGACTTTTCCCTGGCTGTTGTTCTCCGGTTGAGGGTACAGAGATAGCATGTGTTCATAATTGAAGCGACGTGGGGTCTCGGGGAAAAGTGGTTCATCGGAAACCTGTACTTAGTACATTAACGCAGATGACTCGAACAGAAATAGTATGGGGAAAGCGGCGAGGGTTAACACTTGTTGTTTCGTTCTAAATAAGGCGTGGTTACGCTTTTTTACTACACGCGAAAAGGTTTTGTTGCTTTACAAGGAAGCGACAGCTTTCTCCTAAAGAACTCCCATGCCTGGAAGCTACTTTGGGTTTGACAACAGGGAGTGTAAGGTATTCTGGTGGTCTTCCCCCAAAGAGAGCTTCGTAAGGAAACGGAAAATTGTATTGTATGCCAGTATTGCAGCTCCTGCCAAGGATTACGGATTTCAATAGTGACTCGCTCGAAACGCTCGCCAAATTTTGTGCGCGCGAATTTGTGAATATAATTTATTAAACAATCACCGAGAATTAAGAAACGAGGTAAAATAACTAGAATGTTTGCACAAATTTCCTTTTTCTACAATTACTAATGTTAATGTCACATAATAGTTAATCATAATTGTAAAATACGAATTTCCAACTGGAAATTTTGATTCATTCACAGAAACTTTATTGCAGAATGTTAACATCGATCATTGCTAATTTGACCGACAATCGAAGGTGCAGTTTCTTGTTAAAATTAGCTTACTCGAAATTTCAAGCATTATCATCGTTAAAGCTTACATAAACTATAAAAAATATTATAAAAATTTTCAGATATGGAATCAACCGTACTCAGAATTTTGATTACTTTGATTGCGTACGTAATTTGATTAGAACTCTGTTGTGATATTCAGAATCAGTTATCTCAAAGTAGCATTAAAGATTTAGGGAAAGTTAATGTAAGTAAATTAATATATAAGGAATGGTTAAACTATTATTAGTCAAACCTTAGTAACCGTCAAGAAGAACTTCCTCAAATAATGACATGCTGAGGACTTTTTAGTTGCACTACCCAAGTTACTGACGATAGGAATTCAGGTTTTTGCCACAATTCGCTCCTAATTTCATTGTTTCGAAATTAGTTATTAGGCATAATTGAAAATCACATATAATTGATTGTTGGTAATTTAGGGGCAGTTATACTATGATGGGGTCAAGGAGCGTGGAAAATTATAGGCAAACAACCACCGATTTTCATCATTCACATTAGGAGCCTCGAGCTTCTTGAATCTTACGAGTAGTACAAGCATTCTCATTCAACGTAGTAGGCTACCCTTTCACCTTCTTCTTTTACAACTCGGAGAAAGTGGACATCTGATTAGCATCTTTCTCAGTTTCTCTCTCATCCCGAAACCTGTTGGATTGCTTTCTCGAGTGAAGCTTTTACTCTCGGAAGTATACCTGCGCATCTCGTAGCCAAATGCATCACTCAAAGCGAGGGGGAAATCCTCATGCGTATGATGAAACCCTTAAGCGCTTTTCCCACATTAATGACTTGTCATTTCAAAGTCTCTCGATGTAAAAAGATATCTAATTAACAATACTTTTTCGTACCGCTCCTAGAAAGTTTATAATTGCAAACCTGTAACGCTAGAAAGTACTGCATTCATTTTTATAGGCAACGGAAATTAAAATATACATTTTTACTTCAAGGATGTGTACACTTTCATTTCAATCTCACAATCTTTTTGGCTCATTAACTTATGTGGTCGCTTTAATATGCGCGCTAGAAATTCCACAACTGCTCGTTATGGTACAAAGTGACGTCAAATTCGGTACAACACCAGCAACGCTTGACAAGTAGAGCAAGGAACATATTAGCCAGGTATGTGAATAGCGTGTAAAACATGCAAAGTGAAGACTTGTATGTGTAAAAACGTCACAGCTGGGACGTGACCTACAATCACAGGCAGGCAGCCAGCCGCAGCAAGCATTGTTGCAGAAACAATAACACAAAAAATGAAATAAATAAAACCACAAATATTAACGTGAAAAATTTCAGAATCTGGAGCGTAGGAAATTTTACGAATTAGGTTTTTTGTGTGTTGTGAATTTTTTCCCAGGTTTATCAAGTCTTTGTGTTGCAGGAAGTGAAGAAATTTTTGTGAGGACACCAAAAACTGACCCATACCTCCAGCGATGGGGAAAACTGCCACGCATGTGAAAAACGTAATTGAGTAAAGCACAGCCACTTGGACTTGTTGCCGGAAGGAAACCCGCTAGTTTGTCCTACAATTTTAAAACCTCTCGCCTAACCATTATTACGGCTATTGCGTTTTAAGGAGCATCTATGGTTCGGGTCTAACCAAAACCCCGTGCCAAAGGGGTGTTGAAATCACTACCTAAGCGTTAAACGTTTCCGGTGTGCCTGCAAGCTGGGAGTGATAAATGAATGCATAAAAACTGAAGCCGGAGATTATTGCTGCCGTGAAGCTTGATTTTCGTGTACTTAAAAGGGCCTTAAATACGCATAAATCCTCATCATGTCTTCCAAAGTGACTTCGTCCTCCAAGGACGGGCTGCTAACGGGTCTGAGTACCCCCTCGGTGCCTCACGCAAAGCGAGGATTGCCCAGCGTCAAAAGTGCAACGGGGAAAAGCGTAGCTTCTGCTAGCGAGCTTTTCACCGGATGGCTGTGGAAAAGCGCGCGCTCAAGCGCTGATGACACCGAAGTTAGCCAAACTGCCTCGAACCGCGGAGTGTTCTTCCCTGCCAAGCTATCTATGGTGCTAGGCATGGCTAAAGTATTGCTTGGATCGATGATCATCGCGTTTGGAATATTGGCTATTTTGGAAAAAGCCACCCTGTATGATGTGGGAGCAGGTATGTCACCAAAAGTCTTAAATCACCATAGATTTTGCGATCCCACGTTGAATGAGTCGAAGTATTTATATATTTTTTAAAGTATTCTAAATACAGTGCAATGAGTAACAGTGGAAATAGCTATTGTGAAAGCTTTGGTTTGAGCGGGTCAATTATAGACTGAAAAAGTTAATAAGAAAAGGACAAAAAAAGAAAAGAAAGAAACTTGGAAGGAGACTTTAGCTTGAAAGTTAACCATGCTTTTGGGCTTGATCGGAGCTATTTTCGATTAGGGTCCATATATGACGGCAGAGACATCTAGTGATACATTTCGAATTTTTTTCATGGTTTCAAAATCGTTTGTGAAATTAATCTCGAACTTACCCACTATTTTGAGCTTGTTTAAACTACTCCTTCGGTTTGGAATAAATTAAAGAAACATTCATTTTAATAATTAGGACTACAATAACTTGCTGGTATGTACTAGTGTGAGGAGTTTTTCTGGCATCCGGGCGTTTATTATTGTTCCAAGTTGCCCTTCCCACCAGTCACGAATTCCTATTATAAAAAGCTTACTGTGGTATAGTTGCTATTTAAGTTTTGGTACGGAAAGAAGCTTTAATACTGTATATTGTGTAAACTATAGACCTGCTAGACAGCTTTCCAAAATTATTTGTGTCCTTAGCTCAATTTTGTTTCTTGGGTAGTCTGCGTAAGAATAGTACAAACAAGCTTAGGAGTAAATATCGTCGAAAATAACTTCAGGTGTAGCTTTACGGATTTCATCATCTCAGTTTTCGCATACTAAGACTGAAAGTTAACTGCTACAATAACGGAAAATAGCAAACGTGCTTTAATCCGGGTAGCGTCAAAAGTTGACCCTCGCTTTAGCGGAGCATAATGTAATTTTCCGTTAAAACGAAAGTCCGTTAGTCAAATTCAGCTGTAGAATAAAAACGCACTCTGTTGACGTGAGTTTACGCTTTGTTAGGGTTATGGGCTGGTGTTACTATCATCGTGAATGGAATTCTGGGCATCATGGCCGGGAAGCGAGCAAAAAAGACCGCTGTCTACGTCATCAGTTTCCTCGTCACTTCAATTTTGGCGTTGGCTGTCACGGGCCTTTTACTTATCTTCGCGGCCAGCGGATTAGCACGCGACTCGAATGCGCCGATAGGGTACTTCTTGGACCACGAGGTAATTATAGAATTATAAACCCTTTTCCTTCATATCGGTATGTTGTCGTGCTTTACGGTGATTGTCAAATACCTCTCATTGCGTTCATTTTTATTACAATTATATTTTTTTTTTGTATGTGTACCAAAGGAGGGCCAGCCAGTCGAATTCCTTGGCACAGTACCACTCCGCCAGAGACCCGTTATAGTGAATGCCGTTATGGTGGCGTTAGGAACTTTCGATATGATCCTTTCCCTCGCTTCCATCATTATTTGTATCAAAGAAGCTTGCATGTGCTACAATCACCCGTTACACGCGGGCTTTATGGGTTCCATACCGAATCTTAATTTGCTGGCCAGTTCCAGTCCAGAAGGACATGTCAGAGCAGAGCGATTGGTCAAGTGGCTGAAACAGAACAAACCGATTCCTCCAACCATGCTCCTCCCTACACCCCCACCTCCACCACCAATGCCTCAGTATTATATACCACAAGTAAGACTATTAAAAGGCGTTGCTGACCATTTTTTTCTTAAATAATGACCTTTTGTAGGTTCCGTTGACTTCACTGCCCAGTATCGTACCTTTATATGCTCACATTCCGTTACCACCTGATGTGATGGGTGCGTACAACGTGTTCTACAACACCGAACCACACCCAGCTTCAAGGTCCAGCCGTAAATCGAAATCGAAATTAAGGAGTAAATCAAGAAGACTGCGTACGGTACCCGAAGCGCCAGAGAAAGTAACGAATAGCCAAGAGACTCAGACACCAAACGGCAGTCAGATGAGTCAGACGTGTCAGACAGAAACCCCCCCTATTCCCAAGCTAGAGAAGAAAACGAGCAGAGCCCCTAGCGTTAAAACTTCGAAAGCTCCTAGCGTTATTAGCGAATTTAGCCAGATTTACACCGGCCTTGATCGCGAAATCGCTGAAGAATTTATTCAACATTCGATGGAACCTCATCGCTCATCGTCAATGGTTTCCGTGGTGACGGTTAATCCGTTTGACGTACCAATCGACTACGACAGCGACAAACAATAAAGCTATATGTTACCTTATTTTCTGGGAATCAAAAATGCGAGATTATGTATTTTTAACCTGATACTGTTGATCAGTACATGAAATTTAACGTTCTGAATTAATACAAGAATATACTGTTTATTTCACAAAAACATACTAAGTTCTAGCAAAAGCAGATCCTTGTAAAGTTACAAAAGCCAAGCCTAGTGAGAATTGTCTTCTTAATTAATTTCTCCTCCCTGAAGACGGCAAATAAGCAATTACGTGTAAGCTTTACGATAGTCTATCTGTAAAGCCCATTTCAATTGCAATTTTGAACCTAAAGCTAGGACTGTAATTATGTTTAAAAAGCGCTTAGTTAGAATTGTATTCCTTAGTCAAAATTTACACTTACAGAACCCAGATCGGCGGCCGTGGTTTGCGACAATAGTGGAAATTTACAAGGTTAAAAGTAGGGAAGAGTTCTTCAGTTGCATGCAATAATACCACACTACGAATGTAAAAAAAAAAAGCGAAAAAAATTGTCACGAAACAGGATAATATGCAAGAATATACTATACAAGAATGAGGATACTATTTTCTGAAAGCACACATTTTCTCAAGAGCTATTAATGGAAGTAGAAATCGAAAAAAAGGTACTTCGCGGTAGTTTGAGCCCATACGCCATTGGCCTACGTTTACGTTGCCCAGCCCTCAATGTTACTGTTCTACAGAAATAAGTATATCCAGTGTGCTCTGTTGGCCACATACTGTAAACAAAACAGTAAGTGGAACGAAATTTGCTCTTACTCTTGTGCAGAAATTAGTAATGCGAAAATGGAGCATTTTAAGTGTCTCATTTGCTACGTAGCTTTACCAGATATTCCACAACTACATACCCATCACATGACCCACAGTCTTTCGGATCTCTCTCATGCACTTTTATCTCTCCAAGGCTTTGCCGTATTATCGGACGCTCCTTTGCAATCATCTCCATCTACTTTTAATCCTAAACTTTGCTCCATAAAACAACCAGGGGCAAAACCTTCAGAGAGTTCTACTTTTTCATGTTCTTTATGCTCCAAAATTTTGAGCTCCAAACGCAATTTAACTAAACATTTAGCTAGACACAATACCCAAAAACCCTTCCATTGCCACGCCTGTAACCGGGGCTTTAACGCTAAGCGAGACTTCGACTTCCATAACCTGCGTCTACATTCCTCCGGACCGAAACCTTACGTATGTGAGATTTGTGGCAAAGGATTTGTCGAAAAGCATTATCTGAAAATTCACGCCACGTTCCATACCTCAGAAAGAAACTACGTCTGCGAGACGTGTTCTAGTGCCTTTAAAAATGCCAACAGCTTAAGAAAGCATCAAAAGTCTCATCAAACGAGTAGACCCTTTTTGTGCGATTCTTGTCCGAAGACTTTTCGTGAAAAATACGATTTAACTGCCCACGTGCGTTCGGTGCATTTAAAAATAAAATACCAAGAGAAAGTCGCCAATACTATACAACCTTCCGAAACCTTATCTGTTGCTATGGCGAGTGCGGGCTTAGAAATGGATTCTGAAGACCCGTGCTGCGAAAATGAGGAATTTTCACACGCAGAACCAAAAAACTACTGCGAGCTAGACGACGCGACGCCTGATGTGGACCAAAGCTCCAATTCTGTTCGTTCCATGCCTTTACTGGAAACCTAACTAGCAATTACAATTACAAAGACGTAGATTGTTGCGATACTAGTTGAGTGCATGAGAATATATCATTTTTGTAAAGTATTATTCGTGCTTGTAAATAAAATGCATTTATGTTTCTTAAAATAAATTTTTAGACTCCGAACCAAGTTAAAATTGATATAGGGCTTATTGAAATTAATTAATAAAAATAGATTGAAGAATTTGCTAAGAGATCTTGAAATAAGTTCCCGACATTGAAAGTATTATTGCTGTATATTATATTGACAGTTTTCCTTTAATGCTATGTTGAAGTTTTGTTTCTGAATTGATGCGTGAAATGTTTCAGTTGTTTTCTTTTCGATTCCGATTGTTGCGTTCCAACATGTACGCAGCGTCAGCGTTAAAAAGTTTTAGAAGGGCTTAGAAGTAATAATATTTTAAGCTTATATTATCTTCGTACAGTTGCACTATGAGATAAACAAGTGCATTATTTTAAAATAATTTGCTTTTTAATTTCTCATTTAATCTCGTAGCTTACTTGCAGATATTACAGTAAACACATTTATCTTTGTTTATTTTCATGGACTGCGCTAAATTTAATTAAAACGTGGGGGTCTGATATTTATACATAATCACATTATCTACAGCTGATAGCCATATTATCTGACCACAACAACAACTTAAGCTGTGATACAAAAAGACTTATCGGCAGAAGTTCGAAGCACACCTACAAATGCCATTGGACAAATGTCTAGCACGCTAAACTCTCGTGACAAAATCAAATCAGTGGCCAAGTTTATGTCACTGTAGTGACATGACACTGTAGTAACGACTCATAGAAATAGCGACTACTATTGCGTTTGTTGAATGGGGCATGGAAGGAAAGTTTTAAATCTTGTTCAGACTTGATCTGCTCAAAAGCGCTCATAAACTAAAGAATTTACTCTAGTTACAAGTGTACACCTTTCCGTTACCTGACAATTGTGGTAGGACCTGCAAAAGAATTTGGGTATTAACCGTGGATTTCTGAATATACTCAAAAATGAAACTGATACTACTATTCGGGACTTGCCTTTTGCTCGTGACACGTGCTATTGGTGTTCAGGGCCACAATGTTCCAGCCATGGAAGCATTCAGCAATATTGCTGATTTCAATGACGTAGAGCATTTGTTTATGGCCAAGGACTGGATACGCAGTTTGATAGCTGAAAAGGACGAGTTTGAAGCAGAAAACGTCGGATTACCCATACCCATACCCATTCCTAAAATCATAAGCGGGTTGGCGCATTTGCTTATCCCAACTTCGGGGAATAGAACTAACGTGAGCGAAAAATGCTCTATCGATAGTAACGCGTACGTTGACGGCTTACTGAATTTGCACATGTGGGCGTGGCGAAGTAAGTAGCATTATTTCTCGTGCACTCAACATCACACTCTTAATATTTACAGGAAAATCTCTTTATAACGAACATTTCCGGATTACACAAAATTGTTCGATAAATCCGATGCTTGTTATGTCAGACGCTTTTTCTTTATCCTATAACTTCGAACCTTCAACTCCATTCACTTTAGCCCGCAATCCGTTGTAATGAGTTTCTTCTTTGTAACAGTTTTATTTGTTTAGTTTTGTGTTACTTTCAGTTTCCTTGGTGATTATCTTTTTTTTCTAAAAAATGTTTTTCAATTTTTGAAAGAATTTTATATTAGAAAATTCGATTTCCATTTTTATTTTATTTTCAACGATAGTGTTGGATGCAAGTGGGAAAACCACTGACGGTATTTGGAGTGGTAACGTGCATGCAATGGGTCACTTCGACGAATGTCTTCGGGCCAAACCTGACAATTTCGAAAGCAGATTCTGTACAGTCTCGTTCGAAGCAAAGAAAGCGAATTTCGTGGATACCATGGGTACTAACACGACGCAGTTAACGTTTTTACTTCTACAACTGCTTGGGATTTTCGGAGACGAAGTCTATCCTGTAAGCAAATTTCCAGAAGTACTCTTTTTAAAGTTAGTACGCAAAACTAATATATCAAACTTTCAGGAATGGAGTACTCAACTTGCCGGGACGTCAGCAGTATTGCCGAGCATTGCGTTTTGCATACCGGATTCATGCGACAACAACGACTTGGCCGCGGCACTAGCGGACTCTATTGGAAGTAACGCAATACATGGACTTCAACTCATACCGCGCGTACCTGAAGAAAGCTGTGCTGCCGCGGCTGATGCGCCGGATTTTACAACCGGCGACATTGTTATGACGTAATTTTTGTTTCTTTTTGCGTATTTTGCCCTTGTAAGTTAAGAAAAAACGGCACTTCGTTAAACGCTTTTATATCTCTAGCACGATTTTGGGCGTAATTGCTGTATGTGTCTTTGCCGGCACAGTTTATAACGGATGGAAGCAGTGGAATGAAGACCCCAATTCGATTCACAGGCAACCAGCTGAGCAAGAGAATTGGGCGCTGCGGCTCTTATTGTGCTTCTCATTTCACAATAACGGGGCCTGGATTCTTCGATCAAGCGAGGAAAGCGAATTGCGGTGTTTACACGGTAATACAAACAATATCCAAAACAAGAGCAAAATAAAATGCGAAATACATCGTTGTAATAGAAAATAAAGTCAATTTACGACAAAATTTAGGCAATTTCAGCCTATTTAAAGTTTGCTCATATACTTCAGAGCTTCTCTTTCGGAATGCTTTGCGGCTGAAATGAGCAGTTTATTCTCATTTAATGTATTTATTGCTTCCCTTTCTTTTAGGACTCAGGCTGTTTTCGATGCTTTGGGTATTCCTGGGTCACTTGTATCTCCAAACATTCAAGTTTCCCAATGCAAACACAAGGCAGTTTGCGAAAGTGAGGCTTGTTTAGACTTGTTTATTATTTTTTTTTTCTCAGCATTAGACGTAATAAAAGTAAACTGAAAGTTTGAATTTTCTTAGGATATTACCGGGTGGATTCCGCAAGTGGTTACGAACGGGACTATTGCTGGCGATACGTTTTTCTTCCTCAGCGGATTACTAGTCGCTTACCTTCTTTTAGAAGAGTTAGAACGCAAAAACGGTCGTTTCAACGTTATAACGTTTTACGTTCACCGATACCTCCGGTAGGCTTTCATTATTTTGAATTAAATTCTCCTTACACTTGAACCATTGTAGATTAACAATACTTTACGCCGTCGTTGTCGGCTTCATTGCTACGGTTTACAAATACATGGGAGACGGACCTTACTGGGCAATTGTAATCTCCGAATCACAAGCTTGTGAGCAAACATGGTACCAGCATCTCTTGTATTACAACAACTTCGGCAGTTCTAACGTAAGTACTCCGAACATTTGGATTACGACAGAGAGACCTCCCTAAACTGATGCTACGAAATGAAATCATTATGATTAAAAAGAAAAAAGAAAAAAAATGAACAATAACCTCAAAAATTTGGAAAGAACGAGTATTCGATAAGAAAAGTACTTGGATTATGGAATATCGGTAAAGGGAGGTATCTTTCTGGTATAAAAGTGTCTAAAAATTCTACAAAATAGCAACGAATATTCTTAATTTGTGTGGTATTAACAGTGTATGCCGGAGACATGGTATATGGCCAACGATATGCAAATGTTCCTCATTAGCCCATTTGTGATTTGGCCATTATGGCGGTGGCGTCGAGCAGGTTTTGTATGGCTAGGGATTGTAACGACAGGTTTCCTTGTTGCAACAATGACTGTCATTGGTGTAAACGACCTAGGACCTACTCAAATGGCTACACGATTGTAAAATAGAAACAGCCAATTTTCTTCTGATTTCTTAATTTCTGTGTCTCCCATTGTAGTGATGTCAACAACGAACTCTTTAGAACGCTTTATTACACCAAACCTTGGTGTCGCATCGCACCTTATTTAGTGGGCATATTCGTCGGCTGGGCGTTACACACCACTCGTGGCAAGCAACCCAAAATATACCCAGTAATATTCCTAATCGAAGAATCGGAATTAATGTTAAAACTTTTTTAAAAATCTAGGTAACTGTAGTAGCTGGCTGGGCAATGGCAATTGCGTGTGGTCTTACCATTTTATACGGGATGTACATATTCCAGTTGCAGAGTCGTACTTCGCACATTCCTTTACTGATAAGCGTCGTGTATGGCGGGTTACACCGGTTCACTTGGGCGCTGATTTTAGGGTGGGTCGTTTTCGCCTGCGTACATGGTTATGGAGGTAACTTACATGGACGTAAAACAATACTTCAGCATAATACTAACTTTTAGTGCACTTTTATACTCAATATAGGATTTGTCAACCGATTATTGTCGTGGGAAGGGTTCGCCCCCATAAGTCGCTTGAGTTTCACGACGTATTTAATCCACATACACTGGCTCACTTCATACAACGCGAAACTCAGAGTTTCCTTCTATTACACACCTGTAGATATGGTAAATTAAATCAATAAACGAAACATTGTGCTTCATTTGAACATTGCACTCTCAGGGTTTCATGTATCTTTTACACTTGGCGGGTTGCATGGGTCTCGCGTTTGTCATATCGGCTTGCATCGAAGTGCCTTTCATGAACATAGAAACATTAATTTTTGGATCCAGACGTAAAGGTATGACCCAGAGTATTAGAATAGATTTATAAATGGAGTCTGAAGTGTCCTTAGGTGGATTAGTACGAGCATCACAAGATAAATTGCCAACCGGAATAAGTAACGGAAACATGACTGTGACCGCGACAGAAGCTCTCGAAATGCAACACCGAGTGTCACCGACTGATATCGGCTCAGCGAGAAGCCACGACAATAGAGCTTTCGAAGATGACAGGCAGTACGAAGAGATTGCTGAAGACCATGTTACCAAGTTCGGGGCTGATCCTTAAACGAATTCCAGGGATTGTATGGTACAACTACCGAAACTTAATTAACGCAAGGAAACAAACTATCTTCTAAAATCTGACACGGCTTTCGAAAACGCCCTTACAGTGAAAAAATAAATAAATATTGTCTTGTAGACTTTTGTAAATTAAACCTGTAAAATAAAAAAGGTGTGTCTCCAGCAAATGGAATTTTAAACCGAATTTAAGAAATGTACATAACAATTAAGCCTATTACGAGTGTTCAATAATGGTTCACTAAGAATCTGCAATATGGCAACAGGAACTAAATTTGGTCCCAGCTTAGATTTGCAAAATTTTTTAGTTGTTCCCAGATATCAAGAAAATCACGCGAAATGTGTTGTATGTGTTACGAAATGTATCTTTTATTGAGTACAACTTGTAAGTCATAAAAGATCCAGAAAAGTTTTTCTTTATATTTCTCAACACCTAATTACAAAATTGTCGCTTTGTTCAAATGCAAGGAAAATTCAGGCACCCGCTGCCATGACCGCCAATACTTTTCAAAAGGAAACATGCTCCGATTTGTAAACCCGCTTCTTCATCCGGATACTTTTCACCATCTCAGGAATACTGGCTTTTTTAGCACGACACAAAATTTGACATCTGTTTTCTTAATTGTGTGACATACATGTACAACTAACTCGATAAGCTGCTACCAAAATACAATGAGATTCAGACAAGGTTATAAAAAATGCACACGTAATTCAGTAGTTAACTACACATACAAGAAGTGGGGGGGGGGGGAAACGAGCTAAAAGAGCTGACTCTCCAACTTTTCCTCCCCACAAAATAGCTGCCACAATATTAATAGAAATCTGACGACTCGAGCGTTTTACACGACTTGGAAAGAGTTGGATATTGTCCATTATTCGGTCCCAGTAACGTTGCTCCGCCAGTGGGGCTATTCCGTGACCACGTAGCCGTATTAGTATCTCGACGTGACTTATCATCCGCATTGGAACGTCCATTCCTTCATTTCACACACAGGAGACAAAACAAAATAGCAATTAACTTCCACGTCACGGTAGACTATAAACCTCATCTTTCTCATATCACTCGACCCTTGGGAATCGTAACACTCGCTGAAAGATAACGCATACTTACAAAGTGCCCGGAAACGGCGGCGTTTGCGGAGGCGTATGTGAATGTCTCGCGCTTCTCTTTTCTAACGACGTCGTTAGATGAGGAGCACTTGGAAGTACATGATCTTTATTGCGGCCGCTAGCACGGTCTTGACGAACGGATAAAGAAAGGAATGGATCTTGAGCGGTGACTTGTAAATATCCCTGCCTGAAATGTCAACAAAATTGAAAAACCAATAACAGTCGACAGTAAACATTTTCAAACAGAAAAAATCTTGCAAAATTAGTCGAATTAAATTAACATATAGGCCTAAACATAACACAAATTTTGGTATCGCAACTGGAATGTAAAGCTACGCGACAAAATGAAAGGTATGCAGTTATTTTCGACAAAATTCAAAACTAAAAAAAAATAACTTATAAACAAATAAATTTTAATTTAAAAAATAAATGTATGGAAAAAAAACTAAACGAAGGTGGAAGGAACGAGTTCAAGCTGCAAATGAAAATGTATATAATAGAACAAACAAACAAATCGGTCGTTATCGACAAAAGCTCCAAGCCTATCGTGTACGATCATCGTTTGTTTCAGCTTGACGTTCTAAACACAAATGTCAATCAGTCTTACCGTTTCCTCAAATAAATCCAGAGGTGAAAATCAATCCAGACGAGGAGCGAGAATAAAATGGCTGCGAATATCGCTGAAGACAGCATGAACGTTAATGCCAACCTGGAAAATGGAAATGTCAGATCGCTGGCGAAAGGCAAAAGGCTTTTACTGACATTCCGGAATGACAGACTGTATCTATCATCGTTAAATGCTCCTCGCGGATTTCTTGGCAACTCAATAATGTTGCCAAGTTATTGAGCGCATCAGCAGCTTGCTCGAAGGAGCGAAGCACATTATCTGCAGCTGGCTGGAGCTAAATAAAACACATATTAAGAAATAAATCTTCCAGGTGAGGAAAAAAAATAACACAATCTATCAACGCACTACCAAAACGAAAATACCAGTTCCCAACTCCCTTCAGATTAGTACAATTCTAATGGATCACTGGGTAAAACCAGGAAAAAATTATTCACGGAAAGGGGTGTTTTCCCCTTTATGAACCATACTTACATCTCTTCTCGAATATTGGTCTTTAGAAGCCGTGATGAATGCAATCGTCGAGCTGTTGGCTTGACCCAAGCGCTGACGTACAAGGTTAATCTCTTCTTGTGACAACAATGTGCGACTTGCATTGGTTGGAGCAACACAATCCATATAAAAATCAGCGTAGTTTTTTCCTACAATACTATTGGCAAGAATGTAAGTGTGCATATCAGGATCAACGCAAATATCCCCGAGCGCCTAAAATAAAAAAAAAAATAGTTCAATTCGAAAAATAAACTCGGAATTCAGAAAATACCATTGAAGCGATCAAATAAAAAGAAGACAATCCATAATTGACCACGATTCCCATAAGGCCAAAGACAGAAAACCTTGAAAAATAAGTAAGAAAAATAAATACTCGAAAAAGTCGCGAAAAATCTCCAATTCAGGAAGTTCGTAAATAAACTTACAATATAAGGAGGCACCGTGACTTCCTTGCCACAGCAAAGATAAGGACTAGACATAACAAAATAAAGGCGCTCAAAACCGTCATCGTTAACGGCCATCTAAATACCAACAATGGTTTATTACATGTTAATAGATTTTTTTTTTCAAATTTAGTTACCTGATTCTTTCCCAAAATACAATTACTCCACTATCAAGCACAGGTTCAGTCTTTTTGCTACTGGCGATAGCCGTTACACGCCTGGCCATATACGTTACGTTGCCATCAACGGCGCCCATGTACGAGGTTAACGTGTCATGCAAGCTTTGGTTACTTATGGGCTTTCCCAGCAAAGCTTTGAGCTCGAATACGAATCGAACTGATTTTTCTTCTAGCGTCGCGTTCAATGCAGTAAGCTACAGAAAAGTTTTTTTTTAACATTACCCACAAAAAAGAAAAAATTCATAGATATTGTATTACTTGTGTTTCGACAGCTGCAAACTTTTTGTTCAAGCGGTTCACTTGAGAAACTGTGCGAGTTATGACATTGTGGCCGTCATCGTTGCCATACAACCCCAGCGCTAATACTCCACTAAGAAAACACACAACAAAATAAATAAATAAAAACGTACCCCAAAAAAAGAAATACGAGATGCGATAAAAAAAAAACTCTCCCAGAAAGTTTCAATGGAAGCAACTGGAGAACTTTTTGATCAAAACCTCGTGGTAATGCAGGAAGAAGGAAAAATTCATTAAAACGAAGTGAATTTTAAGTACCATGTTAGTGCTGCTGCTATAAACAAGGACCATCGCTGGCATTCTAGGCTTTTGTACGTACTCAAAGGTCGCACACAGCATCGTGACGACAAGTAAATCAAGAGCACAATCAGAGTTAATAACAAACACGCGACCGGGACACCTCCCGCGATAATCAAAGCCTAAAAACATAGACGAACATCATCAAGATGAGTGTTAAGCGTCGGATAGCCGTTTTTTGTATGCAATAATTCCATACCTCTCTGTACAAAAGGGACTGGGGGGCGAAGCTACTGTTTATAACTTGGAAACGGGCATCAACGTGCGGTAATGCACTGTAAAAACGCGCCAACTCGGAAGACATAACGGAAAAATGGAGCAAGAAAGACTGTGCTATGGATTCTTGTACTTGAAACTAGAATATACAAAATATTATAAGAGCCTCGGGCAAAGGGAACCTATATTTATTCGAAAATTTTACCTTAATCGTGCGAGATCACGTGAAAAGATGGACGATGTATCCAAAAGCTGCTAGCAGCGAAACGGGAAAATGTCGTAACACCTACAAAAAAACGCGTATTGTAAGTTCCGAAAGTGTCTTAGAGTGCAATACAGCACGTTTCACGTTTCCTTCAACGTTACACGTTATTGCGCATATTAAAAGTACTTCCTTAAATAACAAGCTACAAAGTAAGAAAATTTGTAATAATAAAATATTTCAAAACATTTCCAATACTTTTAATCAGAGCGACCAATAGTTCTGGCTGACGTTTTAATAAAACTGTTTAAGTTATAAATAATTTACAATACATTTACAGATAAAGTTACAGAAACATTAAGTTTACAAAAGTTTACTAATTATCTTGCAAATAATAAACACACAGGATCAAATTTTCCCATTTAAAATAGTTTTTTTCTTCAACTTGAGATCTTAACCTCAAATTTGAATCTAAAACATTATTACTAGATGAATGCCGTATTAGGGGAGCGTTTTTTTCGTGTAGAAAACCGGAAAAGCTGTAGGAAGTTGAATGTGCTCTTTTTAAAGATTGCTCAAGAAAGGATCAACGACTTTCTGGCTTTGAATTAATTACCCAACATGGAAATGGTGAAGGCACCACACCCTGTGCTCCCTGTCGCCTTTATTACCGCAGTTAAGACAAGAGACTGAATTAGAAGACAATCTTTCAAACGAAGGAGGCCCTTGGTGGTGCAACAGACAAGTTCAAACATGCGAACGGTACGCAAAACGTTGATATGAAGCGTGCATACTGATTAATGAGCGCCAAGCGTAAATCAATCTATATAAGTTAATACATGAACGGAATGTTGTCGGTTTTGAGTGAGTTACATCTACGATTTTTTAGTAGTTACGAAGATTTGTAAGTGGGTCAAGGCTACTCACTTCATGAATTTAACTATTTCCTTGAAACTCGATGTTTTTTCCCAGCTCTGTTTTCCATTGTTTGCCTGCAAGCAGCGATGATCGAAGTCCGCGTGGAAGCTCCACTTCTCCCGGCTTAGCCTAGCTAAAGCCATCGGTACTGTGGCGCTATCTACTAACCATTGCAGAGAGGCTGTGATAGAAAAGAGAAACTGCGGTATGAAGCGTAAAATACGGGGTAATTATGTTTGATGATAGCAATTCTTATCGTTGGAGTAGGAGTTTAGCGAAGAGCTATTGTCTCGTTACGGGAAAATTGGTTTCAAATTGTCAGTTATCCACCATATGTTTATGTCATTAGCCGAACATGTTCAGCTGCGTCTTTTTCGAAATTAGGGAGAGAACGGTGAAATTGATGACGGGCGATTTTTCTAGAAATACACTGCGCGGAGCGAAGTAGCTAGAATACGGCGAGGAGCGTTCTTAAGCTTAGGAAGAAAAGGATACGAGAATCAGATGCTTAGTTTTCGTGCCACGGCCGAATGGAAGATCAAAGGCTCGAATGTGAATATTTTGGCTTTCATCGTAGGCCATGAAGCAGCTAATGTATGAATAGACAGAAGGTGGTAGCGGTTCTAGTAGCAAATACACGTCCCTTGGACTATAGTAAAGTCTTTCATGTTCAGCATTGTTGCATACTAATGATAGCGAACAAACGAATAGTGCAATCTTTGAAAATGTAGCATATAAACCCATCTTACTGGTATTTTTTAACATTGTTTAATTTCTTTACTTCAGAAGGCAATTTCTCTACTTTTTGTCATTACTCTACGCTCATTTTTGAAGCATGAATTAATTTCTTATTTAAAAGAATATTTTGTTTAAAGTTCGAGATACAGCGGTTTTCATTAATGTGTCAGTAGTAGTACAGGCTGTTGGAGAGTGGTTTGAAAAACCTACTTTTAGAACCATTTAAGTGAAATAGAGAGGGTAGAGAGGTAGGGCTTCTTTGTCATATTAGTTTGAAAAGTGACATAAGGAGATAAAAGCTTCCAGGTAACGTACCCTATTACAGTAGGTTTTAGCTCAAACATGTCTTTTTTTTTACTTCTTGCGTTAGGCAACAATGACATGAGCTCCCAAAGGGACGAAAATTCCGTTTTCGAGCGGGCGTGTACGTAACTAGCCATTAGTTCTTTGTCACTGAGCCTAATGCAGTGGGTTAAAGTCTACAAAAAATTCTAAAGATGCTATGAAGCAAGAACTTTGACATTGGAAAGAATGAGACCTTCAATGCGTTTCTAAAGGAAGTTACATTTTGAACTGGTCTATAAGGTGAACATTCAAATTACAATAACAATGTATTTCGTTCTGAAAAACGCACGAAATCTCGACTTCAATCAGGGAAACAGGTTCGCGCGAAAAATCATAGTTAATCTATATCAAATTTAAATTTTAAAATGTATTGTAAATAGGATATCTACTTTAAATCAACCGAATGAATCAATTGATGTAAGATTTAATAGCAATAGTTGCTCAGTTAAGGTGATAACACCATGTTTAAATCAAATACAAGCGACATGTCATTTTCACCAGCACAAGCTGTTGTGGCGGAAATTGTCTCCATATGTGTAGCTTGGAAATCGCTATTTGCATGGGAGGAAATGGCATATCCGTTAGCGGAAGTTTTATTGAGATGTAACCGGGCAATGAAATTCGATTTACATTGCAAGTAGCACAGTTGCTGACAACAAACTCCCATAAATGATATTCAGTTTCTTTTCCGTATGACAGCTACGAATGTAAAATAGCAGTTTACAAACTCCAGCCACATTTATGTCGAAATGCTGTAGCATGTAAAAGCAGCATTTGTTCGGCACTTGGCTGTTTCAAGAATGTTCAGTTTTACAGTACTGTTTTATCCACACAAGGTACGAAATTGCTTTTAGTAAAATTTTATCAACGAAACATTTGAAAAGACTTTCAACAATAAAACGTTGCATGATACAAAAGAGGAGAATGTTTATTGCTTTTTATATTTTTTAAGAACTTATAAAAAGAGTTTACAGGTGAATTTAGCTAACGTAGGCAGTAAAATAGGAAGGGGCCAACTTATGTGTAAAAGTCGCTGGCAGCGAGTGCCGAGCGGTTTGGAGCATCCCTTTATTCTTTTTCGTGTCACCATGAGGGAGTAGAGGTATATCAGAGCCATCAGGGGGCATGTCGTTTATGTTCGAAAGTGGGGTCGTTTAAACTAGACTGCTAAGAATGCGAAAAATGTGACCCTTCAGGGGTTAAGATGGTTAAGCCGAACCTTCGTCTTTTGGCCTCACCCCCACGACCATAAAACGTGAAATGTTGCGTAGAGGTATAAGGTTGATGACGCTGAAACCGAACAAGTAGCGCCCCGCGTCGTAAGAAAGAAACAATGATTATATAAGCTCGAAGCGACACTATTTACGGCTTTACGATATACTTAAAGCTGATTTCCAAGTGTGAACAATATAGAATGATGTTGTAAACGATTGTTAGCCATGGAAATTGGGCGCCCCACTGATTTGGCGCCCAGGCGTGGATTAAGAGCTGCTGGACATCCAAGATTATCGCAGAAATTATGTTTAGATAGCGAGAAACGCATTGGATTTAACGTTGAAACTACGCAAAAGGTACACGATCCTTTCTATGGAATAATAGACAGTTTACCGTTGCTCTGATCTTGCAAAGGGTATGCGTCAGCAACTTGCATAAATCAGCAAGCGTTGACCTCAAGTATAAGGTCGTTTGCCCTTGGAGTACGCAAATAAGTTCTGAATATTAATCTGAATATTACCTGTTTCTTATCTCAAAGCATGATATACCTTTTCATTCAGCCTTCAACTTGATTAACAAAGGAATGGGGGCAATCGTAACGCGAGACAAATGAAAAAAAAAAATCAAATAATGACTGATAGAATGTAATTGAACACAAGGAAGGCCACGGAGAAAAAATAACGCAAGTTACCGAAGAAAAAGCACAAAAGAAACAAGGCTATTCGGAATTAATACTATTAATACAATTAATACTATTCGGAAATTCAGCTATATCACCTGCATGTTCTGCTTAAAATAGCTCTAAAACTCATTTCGCCGTTTCGTAATTTCAAAAGGCAAGTATTTTCTGCAATTTCGACTATTAAATTTCTTCTGAATATATAGCACAACAAGAAAAAGGAAGTCAAGGGACAAATGCGTCTTCTCTTGTCATTATACTGTGTGCTTATTTTAGTGCATTTTAGTTGTGCCCTTCCTTCCCAGAAAAGATGGCAGCAGTATCACACGACACTACTTTCCAAATTGGCCGTCTTCTCCTTTGTTTTCTATACTAGAGTAAGAGTATCGACCACTCTATTGACGTTTGGTCGAAAGGTAGGGCAGTCAGTTCCGCAAGCTTGTCTCTACCGTGGTTACGCAGAAGAAGGATTTTTCCGCAGCATTTGAACTCCACACATTTCTGCTCAAAGTGTCGGTTTCTTCACAGCAAAGCCTACAGCTCTTGCTGCGCCATTGGGAAGTATTAATTTCCTCAAGTGAACCAGTGCAAATTTCGAGGACACAATGTGGGCTGGGTGGTGCATACTTGCTCTGTGCATTTCCGTAACCTTATCTTCGAAGGTAGGTTACTTAGTGATATTGCATTTCACGCGCTGCTTGCAGCAAATCCCACGAAACTAACTTCACATCTTTCTATTTGTATTCGCATGTTTAACGCCTTAAGAACCCTGTACACTTAAAACATGCCCAGGCAAGAACTTTCTAGTCATAAGTGTACACAAAACACTTCACATCTGCCTTTTTTTCTTGTTCCAAACCCTCGAGCTAGCTCCAGAAAGACGAAACCTGCAAAAATGTCCGTCATTTTGCCAAGAATAATTTATTCTAATATAAAACTCAGGATCTTAACTTTGGCACAATGCCTGATTTATTCTCTGTTGGCTTAGCTGCTGTGTTGTCGCTAGTCATTAGCATAAAGTGACTCATACGCTATTGCAGTTTTTTTTCTCCCAAAAGATATGAATATAAAGTACGCGAAAAAAAATTAGAGAAATACTAATAAAATAAATGTAAGTAGAGCACTTGGCTCGCCAGGATCGATTCAAACGATCTGATTGCGTTTGAAAAAGCAATAGTTTACGCGTTGCTGGTTCGCAAGCAATGCACCGTGTGATGGAAAGTCGTTCAGATCTTGAGCCCTTTCCAAAGAAGGCATTATATGACAATGGGGACTCAACTTACGATTGTTACCACTTATTGGACTCTCGTGCCGGAAAAGTCGACTCAGCTTACGAGATAAATGCAATCTAAAAGACACAATCAGAACCAAAAAGAAAAGCTGATAATTATAACATTAAATGTCCAGTTTTGTTCCCTACAACATTTCGTGTGAATCTTTAGTCGATTTTCTAAAAATACGCGTGATCTTTTATGATGATCAAAAGCTTGTCATTAAAACAAAGAAAAGTTTGATTCCAATAATAAAAGGAGAAAAATCCAATAGGGTCGAAGTATGCCATAAAACGGGCGTGCACTAGTCAATTTTCATTTGCCCAGTGGCATGCAAGTTCGCCGTACGTCCGACCACAAAAATTTGGAACGCCATTTGCCATTGATTGTGGAGCAAAATTGTACGATGTTGTAGCAAAAATGGAATTATGATCTAAATGTCCTAACTCTTGTTTATAATTCCAGAATTATTTGCGTTAAGACGACTAGTGTCGCTGTTGCAACTAAGTACGTCAAAAGCTCTGGAAATAATATTAAAGAATTAAAATAATGCAGTAAAAACTCACCACAGCATACACACAAAAGTAAAACTGTAAGAAATGCTTTTCAGAAAATTTACGTTAAAAGGCGAGATTGTATTCAAAAGATTCTATAGACTGTGGAACGCATTTGGTCCATAATGCGAGGGCTGGGTTGTAGTAAGCCATGTAGAAGAATCTACTACTGCAGTAATAAACATTTCACGCGACATCATCTTAGAGGAGAAATTTTCTGTTCCTTTTTTGATGTACTGATTCTCCTCTGTGTTTAATATACATTCTCCCCGTAGCTGGCAAGGATAGAACAAAAATAAGTAACAAAGTGCAGACAAGTTGCACCTCCACTAATCGATAAGGACGTCCTTCCTGTGCGATGAGTGTTTACAGCAAGCTTGAAGTTGTGTTGCAATTTTTTACAAGAGGGCAAGGCTTGAAATTTTGTACCTACGAGAACCAGAATTTCAGTGTTGTTGAACGTCAAGCTCATGGAAGACAAAGCCATTATTGCCTTGCTTAATCTAGATTGGTTTTGATACAGCTGTCGCGTATTTCATTAAGTGCTGAGCCCGGTCAGGAATGTACGAAAGAACGCAGGAAATAATGACACGGACGTGACAAAAAATTGAACACCCGTGGCGTCCATGTCAACTCCAGTAGTGACGCGTTTAGCTTTTGGCTTAGAAGCGAGCTTGTTAAATCATTACGCTTATGAGAACTAGTGCTAACAATCAGCTCCAGCGTAGCAAGAGGCTTTGGTACGGTCCAGCTCACCTTCATTGCTTTGTTGCGGGCTTAACAAAGAACGAAAGGTCGGGCCTTCAGCAAAAGCGAAAATATTTGTTTAACTCAAATTTGCATTTGCTACTCAGCTTCAGTTTAATTCGAGTGTGTTCTTTGCAATGAATATTATGGCAAGAATAAACTTAGAACTTAAAAATATATTAAGAAATAATTCTGCGATAGTATCTTCTTGTCTGAGTTTTAGAATCTTGGGCAAAAAGATTTAAGAAAAAAAATGGTAAAAAGGTTTAATAAAATTTGAAAAATTCGGAGAAACTGAAATGTAAAGAAAAAAAATGAACAAAAGATTTAGTAAAATTTAAAAAATTCGGAGAAACTGAAATGTAACGAACATAAAAATATAACAATACAGATGGGCTTTAGGGCGTCGAAATGGGCTAGAAAGAAAGTTAAGCTTTGAGAAGTTGTGGTGAAAATGCATTAAATTCGAAGTTTACGTTTAGTACGTTTTTACAGAAAACAAAGCACATATAAATTTTTAGAGCGGATGTGTGAAAAGCTTTGTAAAGGATCTCTAAAAGCTTCGGTAAGCCTTTTAACTTACAATGTTGGAAATACGAGCTTGTGGAAAGGATCTTAAAAACTTGGGAAGATAAAGAAGAAGTAAAGTGAATGTGTAAACGCTGCAGTGAATACGTGAATGCTTCTAGGATAAGCTTACTCCAGTTTTGGTATTTTGAAAAGATGTTTTTCTTACGGGGGTTTATTAACAGCTTGGGCTCTCGGACACCTGCTCGCGTCGCATTGTAGTGGAACCGAGCCCGAGCTAAGAGCAGATGGCCCAGAAACTCCCCTATCGAGCACATGTCGCAGCTTGTTGTGCTAAAAGCCAGTTTTCTTGACTCCAGATTCTTTGTTCGCTACTGTTTCCAGTCACAAATCGAAATGAAGCTCATTGCTTCGTAAACTTTATAGTTTATTAAACAAACTTCATTTGTCAGAATTTATTTTCTCCACATTAGTAAAACTCATTTTGTGACTAATAATAATAATAATAATAATTATAATAATAATAATAATAAAAATAATGAAAAAATAGTAATAAAAATTAAAAAATAATGATAAAATCCGGTATTTTCCGGGTTTCAGAAACACAGCTGTGAAGGCATATGTGCCGCGGAAGTCGAAGAATATTACACGTAATAGCATCATGTGGTGCGATATAAACCGCGCAAGGCAAGGAAAACTCGTGGAAATTTTAGGAACCGTAAAAATGTTTTCAATAATGAGTTTAATGACGAAAGAGTGTTTTTTTTTTTTACTTAACGAAAACTTTCATAGGCAGTAGAAGCTCGTTATATAGAACAGCAGACTGCTTGTTGTATTGAACCGCTGAGAACAGAGAAAAATTTTAATTTATCCGAAGTACGTAATATACGATTTTTAAAAATAAACACTTAAAAACTCAGGCGTTAAAATGTGTCTGTGAACAGTGAAATTACGCTATAATATTCACGCAGAGGACGGAAATTTTTTCCGTTATAGCCGATAATAACAGCCAATATTTGAATATATACTCTTCTGTCGCCGGAATATGTGCACATGTGTAAAATAGCCGATTATTCTTTATAAAAGGGCTCATTATTACGAAATTCTACTGTACATGTAATGCGAAAATAGAGACTTAGGCGACTCAAAGCTGAAAACTTTTTCAGGTTTGCAAACCGCGTATATCGAAGTTCGCGCTATAGTAGCATTGTAAATGATAGCCGCTTAACACGCGTAAGACGAGGTCAAACCGCGTAAGTAGTGAAAAACTACCCAAATGTCGTTTATCACAAAGCACCTGTACTCAACATAAATTACAGCATGTACAGTCGAATCTCTTTATAAAGAATTTCCAGGGACCAGAAAATTAGTTCGATATATCCGAATTTCGTTATCACACGCCTTTTCTTTACATTTAATCGAGTCAGAACCTTATAAACCGTATCTCGTGACTGAGAGGACGTTTAAAAGGGTTCGCTGTAACAAAGATTCTTTTGTGAATGCACAATTACCTGTCTCTTAACAACGCTAAAATGGATACTGCAATCGGTGTATTGATTTGTGCAAGTTTTTGTCACTTGTTGCGTACGTGGTTCGGAAATTAAGGTTTGGCAGCTTGAAGGACGCGTATTTAAGAACGCGGGAATGTGCTGTATATTATACGCGCATTAGTAAGATAATTTTTAGGGTTGGAAATTGTGGGCAGGAAATATTGTTAAGAAAGGAAGCGGATGAGAGTCGGCTCTTTTTCTCGCGAGACTGCTCGCTGCAGGCAAAGTAAATTGACGCCAGAATCAAAGTGCACGGGCACGTCATCTTTGCAGCTCTGGCCTGAGTGGTTAGCTAGAAAAAGGAGGGGGAGTTTTCTGTAAATGACCTAGTGAAGCCTTTCCTGGGTAGAGGAAACGAACGCAACACCCTCGTAAAACAATCCAATCCTTGGCTGCATGTCTAGACGAGACCCTTGTAGAAAAATTTGTAGACTCTCGAATTTCCACGTTTGCAGTGGTGGGAAAATAAGCGATATTGTCATGTTTTATTTTCTCCCTACATCTTGTATTGAATTGCACAATTAAAAAGTGGCTGTCCCACGTTGAAGTCACTAATTAACTGTCGTGACTGTAAAAAAATTCTTGGAAGAAGAAAAATTGAGCACCAAAATTAGTTGAAACCTACGTGCTCCTGAGAAAAAAAAACACAAAACAACAATACAAATAAGATAGGAATAGAACATACAAGGTAGAAAGTAAAGAAATAAACCAACAGTAAAGTGTATTGAAAGGGAACAAAAGCGTTGCACTTTTTTCGGTATTGATACAATATTTTTAATTTTATTTTTAATTTATTTATTTGTTTATTTCTTAATGCAGAAGCCCAATTTTGTCAAGATGCCTGTTTTTGCAATTACTGCTTTTCCAAAATATTCTTGTAATATAGCTTTAGGAGGGTTTGCGCATTCTGAATTCTTGGAAGTTTATTTTAGGAGCTGCTTGCAATTAAACACCGAAGTACTTAACTTCCGTAAACAGTGAAAACGAGCTCGTTAGACAGGTGTATTGATTATTGCTAAATGGTGGGGGTTTTGCGCCTGTGACAGCATTTATAACATGAGAAACTATTGATTCCTGTCATAAAAATGTGCATTATCGTATTATGGATTGTATACGTAATCATCAATCGTTAGTGGCTACATAGAATCGTTACTAAGCCATTCTATAGACATTTTGCTATTTTTTGTAGCACAATCCATTGTAGTTTTGTATGTGATATTAAATTTCATTGTTATTTACCTTGTACTGACATAGGCAATTGTTCTACACAGTTCTGTAGACGCCTAGTTTAACGCCTAGTCTTATTAGCGTTGACACATACTAACCCGTTAAATAGAGTTTTAATGCAGTGCGCAATAAAGGTAAAAAGTATTTTTTTTTCTTTAGTAAAACGACAGAATGCGTTGTTACATAGTTGCTGAGGCGACCAAAATCCATTAAAGGCCGAAGCTTTTGCGATTTCTCGGGGCGTAGGTTTTTATTTTCGTGTGTCTGGCAACTCACAGTAGAATGCTGCTTTTATGACCTTCTGTCTGCGATAGAAAATTACGTGAAACGCGTCCTCCTTCATAAAAGCGACACTTGGGCGGCACTGTGTACTCTCCGTAAAAGCTGGTCTATTAGATCAACCGGCGAATGTGTACGAGTGCGCGGCGTAGTTACGTAAAGCTGAAAATCAATATTAGAAATGTTTTCCGAAATCCTTCTGTATGCACAGCCAGGGAAAGCTGCTTGGAGCACACTTTTTATTTATATTTTGTCCCTCATTTACCCGGCGTCGTCAAATAGTATTAATGAAGTTTCAGAGCATCAAAGCGAGACTGTCAACAGAGGAATAATGCACTGTTTTTTTTGCGTTTTTTGCCTCGCGTAGGTAAACCCGGCTGACAGAGATGCACATTTCGAACCACAAGTCGCGATAGCGTGTTTACGCGGAGACTCGGCCACCAATTACCACCCGCAATACTACGATGAGTCAGGATCTTGGGTCTCGGACTTGGAAGCACCAGCCACTTGTTTCAAGGATAAATCTCAGATCCTCGAGCTGTGTAGAAAGGTTTGACATACTTATTTCTAAAAAAATATTCCCCTTTTTCTTGCATTCTTGTTTTCCTTATCTTTTTCCCGTTTTTACTTGATCTGTGAATTTTATTTTTAATTGTTCTAATTTTTTAAAAAATTGTGAATATGCATTTTGAGATGTGTGTAAATTGCGCATTTATGAATATCTGTTAATTTTATGAAATTTTATTCTGCCCTGAACGTGTAGGTTTACCGCTCAAGAAACATCAGCAACATCGTAGAGAGCAGTCGAACGCTCCGCATCAACGGGTGGTGCAAGGAGGGCAATAAGAAGTGTAACACCGCGTTATCGGTGAAGCCCTACCGCTGCTTGGGTAAAAACGCGATTTTTGTACTAGAATTTATTTGAGTTTTTCTTTACCTCCTGCCTGTTTTCTGTTATAGACGGACCATTCCAAAGCGATGCTTTGTTAGTACCAGAACAATGCTTGTTTGACCATGTCCATAATGCAAGCCGCTGTTGGAGTTATGATGCGTGGAATGCAACTGCCCGCACTGCTTGCCAGTTAAAAAACCTAGAACTCCGTTCGTTTGCTATTCTTTTGCCTTGCGGTGTCGATCTGTTCTCAGGAGTAGAATTTGTGTGCTGTCCGCAGGGAAACAAAGGTACGTAACGTCATTTTTTATTGTTTAAATCCCTTTCCCCAATGTACAAAAAGTAGGAAAAATCTCCAAAGTGTCTTTGAGGAAATCTTAGGGTATTGTTAATTTTTTTTGTGGTTCTAACTTTTTTACGATTTTTTTTATTTTACCTCTCTTTACTTGCATTTTATTCGTTGTTTAAAGTTCGAACGATGTGTAATGTGGCATTTTTGTTCGTTTTACTCTTTCTCAACGTATTGATTTTTTGTTTACAGACGGCAGGTCGAAACAAGAAACTTCTCCGCGTTTGACTGATTCCTCTGTTCAGCTCAACACAGACGTTTCTGATGAAAAGGATGACGCGGATGATGATTTGGATGATGGTTACGAGTCGGACAATGAAGGTGATGATGAAGCCGCCGACATTGAAGACAATTACGACGATGAAGACGATGATGATGAGGAGGAGGTTACTGTTCGTACCACTACCACCACGACCACTACTACGACTACTACCACGCCCAAACCTACCACTAAGCCGTCCCCGACTCCTGACCCTTACTTGACCCACTATGACCCCAAAAAGGAACGGTATCAGTTCCTCCAGGCTGAACAGCGTCTCGAGAACCTTCACAAAGACAGAATTACCAAAGTAATTCGAACTCTATTAAGCTTTAGTTACTTCCAGTAATTTGTGGAAGCTTATTAATCGTTTGTTTTCTCAAGGTCATGAGAGATTGGTCCGAATTGGAAGACAAATACCAGCAAATGACCGAAAGCGACCCTAAAGCCGCGGAAGACTTCAAAAAGAAGATGACTTTGAGGTAATAGAAACTCGCACAGTGCGTTCACACTACGCAAATGTGAAAGAAACACCCGAATTTTTTATCACATTTTTTTATACGTTGCATATTACATTTTTCGTTTCAGTTCTTGTTTTATTGTCTATGAGTAATTCTTTTATTTACCTAGCTACAATTCGTAATGTTCGCAGCATTTGTTTATTATTTTTCGTGATTTATTTGGTAATTAACTTTCAAGATTGATTTATTCCAATTCGTGTCTACTTGTGTATTTATATGCGTTTTACTCACTAATTTCTTCATTTTTGCATTACAGGTTCCAGAAACTCGTGAAAGCGCTCGAAGAGGAAGACGCCGCGGAGAAACACCAATTGGTGGCTGTGCATCAACAACGCGTTCTAGCCAATATCAACAAGAACAAGCGCGAAGCCATGACTTGCTACACGGTGGCCTTGAATTCGCGCCCGATTAGCACTCGTCGCGTTCAAAAGTGCTTGGAAAAGTTGCTCCGTGCCTTGCACAAGGACCGTCACCACACTTTGACCCACTACAAGCATTTGTTGCGAAACTCTCCTAACCAAGCTCTCCGAGAGAAGGACGTCACTTTGGACCATTTGGCCGACATTGATCGTTTGACCAACCAAAGCTTGCAAATGATCGAAAAGCACCCTGACTTGAAACAGAAAGTCTTGCCCTTAATGAAAGACTACTTGGCAGCCCTCAGTGCCAAGGACGACACGCCCCTTCCGTTGAGCAACTACTCGCCTAACGCTGAGGAGTTTGTGTTAAACGAACTCCATGCTGACGTGCAAGCTAAAGTTGATGGTAAGTAACGACACCGCACGTGTTTCCCATTGCAGGACTATAAACAGAATTATGTCCGTAGATAAAGAGGTTAAGGAGAACTTGTCCACCAGCAAAGACAAGCGAAAGCCCTCGTTTGGAAAGGCTTACGATCCCGAAACGGATGAAAATGAACGTTTGCCCCTAACTACGACGGACGACCGGGATTCCGTGCCATCTTCCGCTAGCCCCGTAAGAAGCCATTTCGTTTTTAGATTATGCCGTTTCATTTTCTTTTACGTTTTTGATGAGTTTTTCATGAGGAGTAATATAAAACGGTACTATTTCCTTGCAGGAACATGTTTCATCTTCGGTACATCCCCAGGAAGAACTTCGCACCGAGATTCTTGCTGAAGTAACGACTTCTTCCCAGCCCAGCAGTAGTAAACCTGCGCAAAGAGTGTTTGTTGAAAAAGCACGCATTGTTCACGTCCAAACTCATGATATCTCTCACAAAGAGCCGGTACCTTGTTAGCTTCGGTGTTGTTGTTATGGTACTAATGGCTACTGGTCTTTGTAGTCGTACTTTGTGCACCGGGAAGCCCATGGCGAACAGCGTTCCGTTTATGTAACTCTGGGTTTCGCTGGATTTGCGCTTTTCGCCGCCTTTGTAGTCGCCTTGGTCGTTTTGAGGAGAAGGCACGCTCGAACGCCACAACAACAGGTAAAATACCTTCACTCACTGACACAATAGGTCTCCTGACGATATCTCATTAGTTATTTCTTTTCACTTTTTTATTGTAGAATCTTGCGAGACTTTTTGTTCATTTTTAATGAACTTTTGTCGATGTTTTTGAGGATTTTTCGTGCATTTTTAAGGCTTTTTTAAATTAGTTTTTGTAGATTTAATGAAGATTTTTGTTTATTGTTTGTAAATTTAATGAAGATTTTTGTTGAAGTTTTGTGGATTTTTGAAAGATTTTTGTGATTTTTAATGATTTTTTTATATTTTATATATTAATTATCAGCAGCTGTTATTTTGCGTATCGATGATTAATTGATGTATTTTTTAGGGGTTCCTGGAAGTTGATCAGACACCAACTCCTGAGGAGAGACACGTGGCTAATATGCAGATAAATGGCTATGAAAATCCTACTTACAAATATTTTGAATCTAAAGAATAGGATTTTAGCGTACGTTTTGTGGAATGTTTTACATAATATCATGTAACCGTTTTAGTAACTTTGTAAGCCGTCCGTCTGCATTTTTCCCGACAGATATCATCAGCCTCTGTGCTTATTACGAAGATTAGCTTCGTAAGTTGTGTAACACTTAATTCGCTCTATCATTGGTACAGCGCGGTAGATTAGACCAAAAATTAATACTCGCAGTGAAAAACCGGTAGCAAGCTTTCACGTGAGCCTTTTTTTCTGTTGCGCACGTAGCGGTTTCTTTTTTTAAGTTCCCCGAAAGAGGCGGCTAATAATGCAAACGATCCTGCCGTGTTGTTGTGTAATCGGTTTCATAGTAGCGCTCATTGTAAAACATTTACTATCGCTAACACTGAAGAAGAAGTTGTTTGGAGGAAGAACTGCTTTATTTTCGTAATACTTCGGCAGCTAAGACATTTTGCGTTTCCATCTTGCGTTGTAATATTGAACTTTTCTGAATAAATGTGTCGATGTCCCAAGTCCTTACCTAGAAGATTGTCTTATCAATGGTGCATGATTTAGTGCCCAATAAAAAATAGATAAATAAATAAAAATGATGATGGTCGCGTTAAGCGGGGTCATAATCACGTTAAGCGAGGTCATAATCGCGTTAAGCGGGGTCATTTTTGGGCGATTTTCTTACGCTGAAATTAGAACAGTTGGACAAGCTATTTTGACAGTTATGCTTTGCAAATTTTTGTAAACAGACTGAGAGGTATTAGCAAAAAAATAATGGAGATTGGTCAATTTGTAGGTAACCTCTTCCTTCCCCTTTTCTTCCCCGGACATTTTGATACCGTTCAGGCAACACAAACCAAACGCTAACTTGTCAGGAACATTTTAAATTTACCGCGCATTATCAGCTTTTGACCTGGTGGACTGCCCGGGAAACACTTAAGCCAAGCAGACGGCGAAAACTCCTTGATCCATCGTAAAATCTGTGGCAAAGTTGAGGGTAGCTTCGAGGGTAAGCAAATCAAGGGAACTCTCTCGGTATGCAGAAACCAAGTTTTTTTGCCATCCACGTAACCTGAGAAATCCTGCCACGTCCTGTTCGTCCGGTGAGAGGAAACATTGGCTACTGTGGAGCTACAGGAGTTCTTTTACAAAAGTATAACAACGCAGTTTATTCGCAACTAATTTTTGTTTTGCAACTTATTCAAACAGAAATGACGGATGCATGCGCACATGGAAGATGTACATGATTGGACATATCTAAGTTTTTCCGTGGTTGCAACGTGGTTTTTATGCAGGGTCACGTGAGATCAGCTTTTACGTATAATACACAGTAAGTGGTGCTGTAAACGGAACGCTTGTCAAATATCAAGTATTGTCAAATATTGCAGTCATCGAGCTAGAAGATAAAGGTAACATAGATGAAAAAAAAGTTATTTAAACTTTCAGCTATTGACGGAATTACGTCACGTACGGTTTAATTTCTGACAAAAGTAGGATCGCGACATTGACGCAGTCATTTTGCACATGCAGGTAGTCTGAGGTAAATGTATAATGCAACAGTAAATCTGTATTCTTATCATAATGTAATTCTTATCATAATGTTCGTAGCAGACCAGAGTGCTTATAGTGATTCGAATAGTGCAAAGTATGACCGATGGATGAAAAAAATCACGCTAGGAATCTACATATAAGCGCAACAGGTGTGCAAAAACATAACGTCCCATTTCTCATTGGCAATGTTTGAAGAAAAATGCGTTGCGCGACTGTTACTAACCGCAACATATCGTGTTGACTGTCGATCCTTCACATCGAAACTTACAAAATAGAACGAAAACACTGACACACAACTGTACCATAACACAGATTGTAGGCAAACCTAAACTTAAAGAATACACCAATATAAAAGAAAGACGAAAGAAAATGTGTGTCATCCGTAATTTGGCACAAGATTCCACGTGTATTTCATTTTTGCCAGTAACTTGAAAGAAAATTCCTGATCAGAAAACGGTACAAAAATCACAAAAATAGGAAGACGTCAACTGTAAAGAAAACCAGCTTTACACTAAGAAAATAATAACTTCTCGAGCTTGAGAACAGAAAACTGCACTTCTAACGAACAGACTAGTGTAACAAGTGTTCAGTCAAACCAAAGTGTAGGTAAATCGTTATTATCCGATCTCGAACTTAGGTAGGTGGCACTTTTCGGAATTTTATTTCATAGAATTTATTTTCGATTTCGAGCTTGGTAAGATTCGTAATTAATTTGATTGAACTTAAAATGTTTCATCCTGTTCAAACGTCTCGTTCGTCATGCCTTTCGAATTTGAAACGCTGGACAGGTTCGCATTTCTGCTTGGTTTATCTTTCTTACAGTGGAGAATCTTCAACTCCGAGCTAAATAGTTCTTCAATCTGCGCCAAACTTTTGCCTTTCGTTTCGGGTAAGAACAAGAAAACAAATATGACAGAACACGCTGCAATCGTTCCGTAGATGTAAAAGGTTTTTGCTTGACTGAGACTGGAAGCTAATAACGGATAGGTGTAAACCACACCGAAAATTACGAAAACATATACGGTGATGCAGCAAGAACACAGAAATGAGCGGAGGTGGGTAGGAAACATTTCTCCCATAAGCATAAGGGGAATGTTCGCAAAACCAATCGAGTAACTTAATGCAAACACAATGACGGCTGTTACAGGGAGCCATCCTATGTTAGCAGTTTCGTCCACTAGACCGTTTTCTTTGAAGTAGAAATACGTTGCGAGAGTCATTTGCGCTACTGAAGTACCACAACCAGAAGCCATAAGTAAAAACCTTCTCCCAGCTCGATCTACCAATACCCCAGAAATCGACACCGCCAATAACTGCGCCACGCCTAGTAAAATGGCGGCTTGGTTTGCGTTCCATCCAATCGCAGCTTGCTCGAAGATGTAACCGGCATAAGCAATTATTACAGGCTCACCCCCAAGTGGTTGCAAGGTAAGCACCATTATTACCAGAATCAGTGGATGCCAGACCGGTCGTTTGAGCAGTTCCTTGAAACGGTTTTGGTCTGCCAACCGTATTGCTTCGTCCGCTGCAATTTTGTCCTGCATTCTCTTCATTTCTTCTTCAATAGATGTAAACCTATTACAGAAAAAAAAAACAGATTTATGAAATTAACAAACCTACTGTTTTTCATTTTACAATAAGATTTAGGAATTTTTGCCTGATTTACGAAAGAATTGTTACGGACTTTGGACTTCCTGATATCTAGTGGTTATGCTGTACACTAGGAAGCTGATGCGAAACGTAATACTGTTTCAAATGTCTGACAGATGGCGTAGCTTGACTTCAAACACTAATGAGCTACACTTTGTACAATTTTCAGAATTACTAGTGTGAACAACGGTAATTTCGAGGGCAAAATCGATGTAAACTTGCGGGTAACGGTACGAATTGTAGTTAGTTCATTAATTTAGAAATCATTACAAGTTGTAATTAGTAGTATAGCTTCATTACAGCCCTTACGGTCCACGTAGTCGCTGTAACGCTTTGGAAGCGTCGTTATGTCTGCCTTTGGTGATAAGCCACACTGGCGATTCGGGTGTGAATAGCATAGCTGACATGAAGAGTACCGGTATGGCCACGAGTATTAATCCTAATTCATCCCAGTTAACAACTGAGCCAAGAACATATGTCACAAGTACTCCTAAGTTAAGAGCGAATATCATCACCGTGCCGAGAGAACCTCGAATTTTTGGCGAAGCGCACTCACTAATCTAGAAAATAAGAAAAAATATTATCAGCTGTGAATTACGGTTTTGCAAGATTTTATGATGAAGGTAATGAGCTATGATCATGCCTAACCTCTCAATAAAACACAAACAGGGAAATTTTCTTTCAAACTTAAGAAAAGTGACAAGCAAAGAGAACGAAGGCTTAGATCTAGTTCGTACTTACGTAAATCTGTGCAGCTGAGGTGCTACATGCGAGAGTAACTCCTAAGATGATGCGACCCGCAAATAACATAGTTTTGTTATAAGCAAGCCCGAGGAGTAAGAAGCCGACAGTTAAAGGTACGCCCAATCCGAGCAACGTCAGGCGCCGTCCGAAGTGCTGCAAAGGGTAAACCACAACAAAACCTAGGGATCCTGACAGCGACGACGAACTAGCTGCGTGGGAAATGCGAAATTTTTAGCATCTAACTTTGGTTGCTCAAAACACATTACCTAGCCACCCTAGGTCACTTTTGTCGAAATCAAACTCTTGTTGTGCAAGAAGTACGGGGAGCACCGGAGAAGACCAACCACGCATTGCCCCTCCACAGACATAGGCTAAGGAGACTGCGAGTGTTACGAGAATCTGTTTCGAAGCGAAATAACGTTAGTGTTATTCAAAATATTAGAAAAAAATCCGTACAAACAATTTCGGATACTATGCGTACCTGAGGCAAGATTTTGCGAGGGTTTTTGCAAAGTAACCATGTTCGATTCGTCTGCTGAGAGGAAGACATTGGTTACTGCAGTACTACACGAGTTAATCTGCTACTTTTTCATAGAACAGAAATTTTGCTCGCAACTAAGAGAATCTCTGTAACTCCTTCGTATCTCTACATTTGATTGACTGAGGCATGAGGGGTACATGCATTCACCGAAGAGGTACATGTTTTGACATATCTAAATTTCCGTGTTCAAGCAATTGTTCTTTATGCAAGGTCACGTGTGTATTTCGAAATTTTACTTACAGCTTGTTATTAATTGTGCAACGAACAATACAGTCTGTCATGTATCAGAAACGATATCTTCTTTATCGAAACTAAGCATTTCTTCCACAGCGTAACTTAATCAGCAAAATTTTTCTTTAAACGTTTTTTCTTACATGTAACAGCGAAGGGAGTTCCAATTGTCATCCTGGAAAGTTAACTATATATAGTGTAAGAAGCATTCAACTCCCGTAAAGCTTGAGTTAAGACGGTCGACGCATTTAGGAAAAATTTGCTGGAAAGATGTCGCTGCTAGAAGATGACCTCATGATATAAACTTCCGAGCCTTGGTAGAGAAACTCACAAAACTGTACGAAATAATAGTAGAAAACTGAAGTTTATCTTATTCAGTCAATATCAGAAGAACAATTTTACAAATACAGCCAAACGAAGAGCTTGTAGTCATAACGGAGCACAGGACATATACGGCATAATAATGAATGTGAGGGCTTACAGCGTGCTGCGTGATGGGCAGGTGCACGCTGGCGATGACTTGCTACACCATTTTAGGTAATCCATAAACAACTTACACGTCCTTGGATACGGGAACTACTTGAAAACGCTATTGGGTAACGATTTATGCTTTGGAAAGCAATAACTGTGTTTAATACCAAGGTTTTTCAAGAATTACACGTCCTTTTCAGTATTTTTACCTCCCATGGAACAACATAGCCTTCAAACATCCAAACACAACGACAGTAAAAACTTGCTCTAGCGCTAACTTTTACTCTGTAGTGAGGGTGACTGTAATCGAGAGAACTTACACCAAGAGAAACTATTAAATCAGACCTACTTAATTTTTATATTTGGCAATCAACCTTTCGTTGCACAATGAACCGGAAACATAAAGAAGTAAATTGCACCCAAGTAGTTTAACTCTTTCTGGCACTTTGCGAAATAAGACTTTAAGAGGTGTTTTACACTGACCTTAAAACCTAAAATTATTTTCATCTTCGAAAGTCATTTCTTGTGTTGAATTATCCTTTAAGTTGGAATAAATCTCGATGATTTTGCCTTGCCTTTCAATTTTGTAGCCTCTTTGTCGAGACTTTGTGGTTGATTAGAACTGTCAGTCATTCAACGGGAACAATCTATAGCAGAGAAAGCGAAGGGTGCTTTCCAAAAAGGTGCCGTTATTGATAATAGGGTACTGCCATTCAACCGTTACACTCGCACACCCTGTAATTTTCGCATGTAGCACTGTATGGGTGTTGGCAACGAAAAAAAATATTCACCGAGTTCTACATACAGGAAAAAGCTCCATAATGAGCATGATGCCCTATAATTACGGATGCACAGACGTATTAATTTTATACTTTCTCCAGCGAAATACCTCATTTACTAATTGCTGTTGTACAGATTGACTTTACGCCTTTTAAGGCCGATTCAGTTTTACTACTATAAGATTTTACTGTTGGCCACTATTTTTAACTCGTCTTTTTCTTCTTTTCGAAAAATAACAATCGTTAGCAAACGATGTAAGTTTTCTAAGTTTCAGTGTGCAAAGGGTATCACGAATAAGTTTACATATTTTATAAATTATTTCTTGAAAATGCTTTCCATAATTAACTGATTAAATCATGAATAAAATTCATGGAAGAAATTCATTAGCCATGTTTAGTTATGCAGAGTTGTTAATTAGCTCGAGTGGTGTGTTATGTATGGCACAGATCTCGTTATTTAGCGAGGGATGTAACGTACCGCAGGCTTTGGTCCCATTACCACGCCAAGCGCGTGGCAAATTTCCAAATTCTGCAAACTATCCAACAATTTGCCTTGCCATTGTTAGTTACAGTATCGAAAGCCGGTCGTTTTTTTTCTTTATGAATTTCTAATCTGTCATACTTAAATAACAATTGTGAAAGCTGAAAGCCTTAAAGTCAGTAAATCACTGATTCACTAAATCACTGCTCTGTTTTCTTATCGAACATACTTCTTTGTGTTTAAACCTAGTTTCAAATTTCAAAATGTATCAAACAAATAAACTGTGAAAACGGGGTTGCGTCAACAATGTTCATTGTCTCCCAAGAAAAAAATGCTTGAAAGCTATAAAAAGCGGGAGAAGAAAAGCTCATTTTCCAACTTCCAAGCTTATCGAATCTTATTTTCAGTTTATCTTAACTGAACGCCATAAAGATCGTTTTTCAATTAAATGCTGCGTTCATATTTCCGTATTTTCTGGGCCTTTGAAGTTCCACGGCATGCTTTTGAAAGGAAGTTTTAAGCCCTTTGTCGTAAAAACGTAATCGTAGTAAACAACTTTTCCTTTGTCTCTTCGACCCGTCTCTAATTTTTCTCCCTTGCTCTCATCACGTCTAGAAGCGGACTTTTTCCAAAGGGCTAGAAGGATCTATCCAATTCCGCTACTTCTTCGTATTTTTATTCAGCGAACCACTTCCTTTTCTCCCCCCTTTTTCCTCTACTGAAGCTCCAAAAAGTAGATATAGAACGATCATAAAACAAAAGAATCCTTGTCACAAAGCCGTGGGGCAAAATTACCTGTTTTCCGATCCTTTTCTCCCACCAAAAAACCCTTCTGGCTACGCTACACCAATTCAAGCCCCGCCCTTAAGTCAAAGCAAGCTACCTTTAGGTATCCCTGGCTTACACAAGTGACGTCAGTCGAAAACGAACCAGCTGGCGGTGAAGCTGTCAAAAAATTGACTGGAAATTTTGGTGTACTTAATTCGGCACATATTACTCGTACAATTTGTGATAATCTGTGTGGAGGATATCCTCCTAGAATACTACATTCCAATTATAACCCCAAATAGGACCCGAATTTATTATATTTTAAGTAAGTAAACAATGAATCATACAGACTTATCTCTTCTTACTTTTGACAGATTAAAATTGCAAGAGCTTAAAATACCAGGATTGTGATGAATTGAGTACTAGATAGTTAAACGTTGACAACAGTTGGACGTGTATTTGTAGTGTGGCAAAGATAAAACGGCTCAAACGCTTCCTTATCCAAAAAGCAACCTTGAACTGTTAACTCTTTGGAATTGCAAAGACCAAAGAGGACAAGGGCAGCTATTAACGTGGAAAAACTGGAAAGGCCGAACTGGTAATCTGGCTTGGCCATCATAAGGACACTGTACGGTAAATGTCACCCAAGCTATTATTCATAATTGTATAGGAAAACGCGGAAAACTCTAGCCGACTTGCGTAAGATGTATCTGCAGACAAGAGTTACCAACATGCCTTGACTCGTTTACCGATCCTAGAGATTACCCGAGCTCGTTTTAAGTGGTTTTTAACTACCGAGAGATATATCTGTATTTTAAGTATGGTATTTGTGTCTTAAGTGTTTGAACTACTGTTGAATATTTCTAACAAAACACCATTGTTTAAGTGAGTTTCACATTTATCATATTTATGTTACAGAGAGTTAACCCGTTAGTGGACTCGAATTAGTCACGAAAGAGGATTCTTGGGAACCGTACTTGTAAATGTCAGGTTATTGTATGCAAAACGTGTTATTAGACGTAAAGTGAGTGCTCATACATCACGAAATCATGAGTAACTTTCACTTGAAGATAAAATGCTTGCCTTGAGTGCAAACACGTTGCTTACTAGGATAAATCGAAGTTTACCAGGATAGTTTCTACCTACGCAAACGTTCACATAACTTAACTTTCCTTTTGGTTAAGGAAATTGGACCATTTGCTCTGATTTTTCAAGGGCAACGTTGGTAAATGGCGCGAAAGGCAATATAAACTTAGTGAAACTCGGCTTATTTTTATAAGCTAACTATAGGTGACATTAGCAATGTAAACGGGGGCTAAAGAGTGGGTAAGATCGAGCGTAACTTCCTAGGTCAGCTTTTAATCAGAATAAATCCCGTAATGTGACCGAAGCTCACAGAATGTCGCTACAAACTCGAAATTCTAAAAGTTGATTCTGAGAAATAACAAATCAGGTTTCGAACAGATGGTATCTACCAAGATAAATGATGAACAGTATTCTTCAGTGACTCGCGTTTTTCGCTTTTGTTATGAAAAGGGAACTCATGTAAATCGTTTATATTCAAAATTCGTGGACTACTGCTCATAGTTAAACAAACGCAACAGACTCAGTGTATGTTATTTTACGAGTTTCTATTGTGTATTATAAGAACATCCGTGTACCAGCATGTGGAGTCAGTATTCAAGCTTTACGAAACTTCTTGTCTTTCTTGTGTTCAAGTCATCCATACATAGGCCTACTTATCATATGTAAATTATGTATATCACTCGAAAGTTGAAAAATATGCCAATATAAACATAAATAATTCATATATGGTTTCAGTTTTTATGCAGTTTTTTATAATTTCCATTGCCAAAAAGCTATGTATTTTATCATTTAAATTCTTAGTTTTCTCCATTGTGGTTTTCTAATGTAAGCTTTTGTTTTCAATGTGTCCCTTTTTTACCACAAAACCTGCGTTTAATTTTTTTTTTAATTTGCTTAATCTGTATGTTTTCTTAAATTTATAGTCAACTCCTTTAATTTAATATTTAGGTTTTAATTAACAAATTTTTAACACAATTTTTCGTGTTTATTTTTCAACTTCTTTTATTTAATTTCTCTTTGTTTTGATTTCAAATTCCTGTTTTTTCCATTTGTCCATTTGAATTTGACGTATTTTTTCAGGAACTCTTTTTTATTTAATCTATTCATGTAAGTGATGACAAATAAAAGACTTCGTAGTGGCCGTGCCTGCCAGTCGTTCTATCCGTAGATTGCAATGCACTTGACGCTGATGTAAGGCAATTAACATCTGGACAATGTTGAGCAGGTTCATCTTGCAGGAGACTTGAAAAAAATCGTGGCATCTCCGTCGTGCATTGAAATATCTCCGTAATTTTCTAAAGTTGTAAAAGGGTTGATGAACCGTTCTTCGTGTTGTTCCAGTTGAGAAACTTCTACCATTATTGCACTGTGTAATTCAGCGTTCTAACGTTTGTCGGATTTTTCTTGCTCTTTTTCAGGAAACAAACTCTTCGAGAGCCATGGGTGAAAAACGTGGGATGCAAGCTTTAGAGCTTTGGTGCAAACGAGTCACGACGGGATATCCGGGAGTTTCCGTTCAAAACATGACTTCGTCGTGGCGCGACGGCCTAGCTTTTTGCGCTCTCATTCATCATTTCCGTCCAGATCTCATGTAAAAAAAAAGAATTGACTTTTGGCCCAAATTATCTCAGATTCACAAATATCAAACTTTAAAAAACCGTCGAAATCTGTAAAAAAATCTAAAATATTCAGCATGGTTCGCCTTTAAACTAACTAAATAATTTTAAATACATTTAAGTAGATTGTATGGCATTAATATTGTCAATTTACGTTGCAGAGATTTCGACAAACTTTCTAAGGAGAACGTTTACAAGAACAACGCCTTAGCGTTTTCGGTAGCCGAACAGCATTTGGGTATCCCGGCCCTATTGGACCCTGAAGATATGGTCGACTGCGCAGTTCCAGATCGTTTATCCATCTTAACATATTTATCACAGTTCTACCAAGTCTTTGGCAACCAACGATCACCGAGCAAAGGTAAAAATAACGATACATACAACTTCAGAAAATACGTTCACCTTTCTTGTCTTTGGGTGGAAAAACTGCTATATATGGTGGTTGAAACATTAGCATAACGGAAAGGAGTCCAAGGAGAGCCAGAGGACTAGGCACTTTTCAGGGTCAAAGAACGGCTTCCTTCTTTTATTTCATCTCTCTCCCCGCAGTACTCCTTACTTTTAGTGATGGAGAATAAAGAAATTCACGCTACAGGTAAAAAAAAAATCAAGACCGAAACAAAGCCGCTACCTGTTGCTACTTGTGGTTTGTTAACCTAAACAGCCTGAAAACCTTTTTTTTTACTTCTAGGAAAAAGGAATGAAGTCAGGCCTAAAGGAAATTTAAGGAAAGCCTATGTTAAATGTCAAAGGCCTATTATTTTCACACCGAGACGGATTGTGTGGTTAGAGGAAGTAACCCGAGTTCTAATTTTCAGTGACGCGTAATAAGTTGGCATTGTCAAGACTCATAAAAGCGGGTATCCAAGGGCGTCATCGGTTTTAGATCATTTGCAGCATCCTCTTTTTCCAGTGAGGAGTTTTAAGGAGTTGCAGGAGCTTGTTTAGATGCAAACTATCATTGAACTTGGTGAACTTTTGCCACTCACGCCCTTTTCCTGTCTTTTGTGGGCTTTTTCGCCCCATTTGGCCCCCTCCAGCTTTTGCCCTAGAAAGTTGGGAGGACTTGGGAACCTGTAATTTTTACCTGGTCTTTGTCCTGACTCCACCGGGTCCAAAAACCCTTTTAAAACTCCGAGCAGTTGTTAGAACAAAGCACGCACACGCGATATTTCATTGTTGCAGGGAGTCGGGAGTCACTTCAGGACAAATGTGGGCTGAATTTCGTACGAAGAGATTCGACTGGAGTACAAACATGGGTTTTTGACCCTAGTCAAATTCCGAAGATAGAAATATCTTTGGAGGGTAAAGATAGTTAGAATATCTTCTTAACGATGTTTACCACAGGAAACGTGCGAATTCACCATTTTTACGGTACATGGCATGGGTATTTCAGTGTTACAATGAAATTCTACCGAAACTGACGTAAATCGAGGTCTCAGGGTTCTCTCGTTTGTCTACACATCACAAGAAATTTTTCAAAGATTTGTTGAAATTATAGTGAAATGTTCAGTTGAATCTCGCTATAACGAACCTATAAACTCATTTTTCCATTAAGAACAGAAAAAAAAACTGTTCGGCGTGTCCGAATTTCGTTACCAGACACTATACCTAAACGTAACTCGTTACTTTACAGTCAACTGTATTCGAAAGTGCGTCATAAAGCGTTCCTTATAGCGAGATTCTAATGTATTGGGCGACTAGAGTTTTTTTAATTGAATACCGTAAATAGAAGTCTATTGCTGGTCAAATGAATTCGCGTGAATACGTTTTAACGGAGATTTTTATTAAAACTTCTTGCTTTCGGTTATTATAACAGTTTCTAAACCTTTCTTCAATGGCGTATTTTGAATCGAGTACACCATATAGTACAGGATGTGTGAGTTTCCGTTGTGTTTGTTTTCAAGGTCTCAAATCTGAGCTACAACCATTTACCGTTAATCACCCTTGGCCTAAGTTCAGGAAAAGTGTTGCACTGTTGCCGAAGCGTGAAGTTCCTCCGTTTTTAATCGTCGGAAAATGGATTTAAAATTTTTAAATATTAAATGTAACACTTAAACACTTTAAAAATATATTTTTTTTTATTTATTTTTTTTTTTAGTTGGTTCGCCCCAAACTCCAGTTGCCCTGAAACGGACAACGCCGACCAACGAAGAGCTTCCTACTACACCTAATAAAGTAGGTTCTTATCTACCTTTTTAAGGGACTGACATATCGTTTGCCTGTCAGCTATTCACCTTTTTCGCTGTGAGCTTCTTCAGCTTTGCTTGACCTACTAACGACGGTTTTGCCTTTTGGCTGTTTTTAAATTGAGAGCCTAAAAACCCTAGTCCTGTCCCTTGCTGAGATTTGAAGCGTGAGGAAATGCTCCTTCATGTGTTTTTACAACGAGATGGAAAACTTCATTAGTACTGTGTCTTAAATACGAAATCATTTCCTACCACCACAGCGTGGTTTCGTTTTCCTCTTTCCTTAACAAATTTACTTTCACTTTACAATGGCTTCAGTTTTCCTCGAAAAAAATCTACGTCAAATCCTTTCGTTGGTTCTTGCTCTAGAACAGTCTAATTTGTTTGGCTCTAAATTAGAATTGGACATTGAAATTGCTTATTTAAAATTGCTGTGAAACTCACTTGCAAAAATGGAAGTATCATTGTCACGTAAGAATAGCTGTGTTGCAGGCAATTTCGCTGTCTACTTTCTTGAGGTGTAAAGCCAGTCATAAAATTAGCCGGAAAACGGAGCGTACTAGTTAAAAGAATCGTAATTCTCTTGACAGTTTACATCTTCCGGGTTTGCTCCAGTTTGCGAGTACCCAAAGTGTGTTTAACCCAGGAAGGAATAAAAATAAAAGGAAAGAATAGGAAAAGCTAACGAAGGAAGGAATACTGGCAAGGAATTTTTGTGTTTCCTAACTGATAAACTTCAACTCGATCATAAATTTGTTGAAAGAATGTTAAGCGAAGCTACGTATTTTTTGGAAGCCTGTTGTGGAGTTGGCCCAGTGCCATGTTGTCTCGCCGAACTAATTTAGTGCATTGGTGCAGGGGTTAGTACGCTCTTCAGAAATAGGAAACAGCTTGATCCGTGTTTGTGAGCTCGACAGTTTAACAGAGACACTCGTTCCGTTGCTTAGCGTCCCAATTGCTTTTCAGTTCGAGTCCCAACTTGCCAGCGAGCTGTTTGGGGAGTTAATAATCGCCTCCTTTTTTCCTTTCACGAAATATTCCTAACTAATTCGGCTCGGCGAGTATGCTAAGTCAGGTGCGAACCAAGCTGTGTGCATGTTAGCGTAGTTACGTGGCTTGGGAAACAAACTCGTGTGCAGTAGTTATCGACTAACATAGAACCTATTGAGTCATGGAAGAACGTCGAGTGCATCGTAGTCACAATAAGAGCAAAAGTATCAAACTGAGCAAAAGATTGTCCCGCTGGACAATCGCTACTTTTGAATTTTTGACGACGGCGAGTTTAAATGTCGCGTTATGGTCAGCAGTGACCGTTTCAAGACTGTCACAAGACGGGCCCAAAAGCAAATTTAAAGCCTCGGATGGTCACTACGGCAAGCGGAAGTTAACCTGGCCAGCTTTCTGTGAAGTTCAGGTGTGAAGTTTGGGTTCCAAAATATCGCTTTTTTTCTCTCGAAATTCCGTGAAAATTCCATTTTAACGGTGTCAGCAATGCAATGTGGGCTTGGCGCATGTCTGCGATTTGTTTAATTTTGTTTGAATTTTTGTTATGTGTTTGATGTGTGTCATGTATTTGTTTTATTTAGGACGACAATTTGGACATTAGGGGCCAATTTAAATCGGAAATTATTTGTTAAAGCTGTCAAGGTTGGTAATTCATTTTCAGAACAGATCATTTTACTTTTCTTCCACGTTGAATTTTTTTGGGGGATGTGAAAGTGAACTGTGACGCTTTTGCATGGCTTGGATGGGCGATTAATAGGAGATGTTATCCTAATGGGATAATGTAGTGCGCATTTGGCTGTATAAGACAATCGCATGCTGCTGGTTCACCCTTCGATTTTTAAAATTCTTTTATACAAAAAAATTGGGAGAGTAAAGGACTAATTTTGTGCTTGTAAAACAGATTTTCGCTCGCGAAGTCTCAAGTGCCTCGTCCCGACGTTTAGAACCTTGTGCGGTGTGCAAGTTGCCTGTGTTTTTGGCCGAAAGACTGTCAGTGAACAACCAGCTCCATCATCGCACGTGTTTCCGGTGCGCGCGCTGTCACCACCAACTGAGCTTAGCTAATTATTATGAAACCGAACAAGGCGCTTATTGTTGCGAAACGTGTCCAGATGAAGAGCTCAACAAGCCGAGACATAAAGAAGAAGAGGCAAATATACAGCGAGTGAAAACGGAACCTGTCACACAAGACATTCAAACACAAGAAGAAACGGGCAGCACAACTGGAGAAGAACAGAAGAGCGAAGAAAAGGAGGAAGAAGAACGTAAAGTAGCGGCTAGGCAAAGCGTCCAGAACTTGATTGCCAGGTTTCAGACCGAAAAGGTAGCCATGGTCAACCCCGTGCCCCGCCCATCCGTCCGGACTGCGTTCTTGCAAGGCATGACCGAGAACACTGTAGAAACTGTAGATAGTAAAGCAGATTCCAGTAGTGTAGAAAACCAAGTGGATCAAGTTTTAGAAAACAAAGAGATTTTATCACCAGAAGAAGAACCATCACTGCCCCCCACTCAAGCCCCACCTACCTTCGAAGAAAGCCTACCGGAAGACCAAGATCGTTTAGCGCCGGAAAAACTACAATCGAACCCTGAATTCGAAGACAGTGACATTGTGAAAGAGGAAGCCAAGAGTCCATTTGAAGACAACCTCGAGAGCGAGACACAAGAATCTGTCACTGTACCTCCCAGCATCCGCCCTGAAGATGAACCCAGCGACGAAACATGCAATAAGCCTGAAGAGCTTGCTCCGAGCTCAGATTCTGCTGTCTTAATAGAAGAAAAGCAAGAAATAGAAGAAGACAAGCAAGAAGACTTCAGCCCAGAAGCGCCTAGTGCGCCTGATGGCGTCACAATACGAGAAAAACTACATGACGAAGTCTCTTCACCCGAGATTGCGACCAAAACCGAAGATGACGCAGCAGATTTTAGCTCTACCATTAATCCTGTACCGAAACCTCCCCGCCGCAGCAAGTTTTTTCACCCCTCCGAGCTTCCGTTAAACGAAACTCCGCCCGTGCCAACGCCCCGTCACTCCAAACCGAAAGTATCCCCCGAGAAAGTCGAAACTCCGCCCATTACTGTGGAAGAATACCCCGAAGACCTGAATCCTTTTGAGGACGATGAGGAAGAAAAACCCTTAGAACCGAAAAAGAAGCTTGTTCCTTTACCCAGCACCCTCTCCATACCTTCGCCTTCCGATTTAGAGAAAAGTATTCCTTGCGAAGAAGAAATTCCTAAGAAATTAATTCCTGCACCGAAAATCAGCTTTAACCCTTTCGGTAGCGACGACGAAGACGAAGAAGACGAACAAAATGCTGCTACTCCTACCCCACCTCAGCGCCCTCCACCACCTGTAATAGGTACTCTCACCCCCAAACTGGAAGTCACGCCCACCCCTACGCCCTCACCCAAACGGGCGGCGCCCAAACCTCCTGACAATGCCAACAAAGGAAAGTCGCCTGCGGGCACGTTAAGGTTAAAGAAAGATCGCCCCGCCCCTCCGCCACCTACGGTGTTGGCTAAAACCGAAAAGGAGATGAACAACATGAGTTTGCAAAATAAATCTGCGACGAGTGACGTCATCAGTCCGCCCAGTAAGGATAGCTACGGCCAATGGAAGCGGAAAAAGGGACCAGCCCCACCTAGGCCCTTACCACAGAAGCGTCAATTGAGGAAACTGCCCTTAAAGGAGATTCAGCAAGAATTGCAAGATATTGAGATTAAGCAACAAGGCTTAGAACGACAGGGCGTGGCTTTGGAGAAAAGTATTCGCAGTTTGACCGAAACAGAGATTGAAGGAGGTGGACTGACCTTGGAGGCGGAGGATATGATTTTGCAGTTGTTTGATCTCGTGAACGAGAAGAACGATTTGTTGAGGAGACAGGCGGAATTGATGTACTTGCGAAGGCAGCAACGATTGGAAGAAGAACATGTGGAATTGGAGTTCCAAATCCGGTGCTTGATGGAGAAACCGGCGTCGGAACGGAGCGAGCAAGACCGGATAAGGGAGGATGAGCTGATCCAACGGTTGGTAGTGGTGGTACAGAAGCGTAGCGAGATTGTAGATTGTCTCGAGATGGATAGGAGAAGGGAAGCGGAGGAAGATCACAGTATTCAGCACCATATGGATCTTTACGTAGCCAAGAATGCGCAACAACCGCAGATACAGTCAGCGAGCGCGACGCCCAAGTCGCCGTTGATGAAAACCAAGACTTTGAAGATTAAATCCCCGGCTAAGTTGTTTAAAAAGGATAAGAAGAAGAAAACGAAGGAAGAGCCGAATGTGAAGGCAAAGTCGGACGATGCAGATAAAGATGTGGATGAAACGTTTCCAGAGACGGTAGGCGACACACTGGAAGAGAAAAAGGAAAAGAAAGATTCCAAGGAGACGAAGAAGAAGTGGTTACCGAAAATAGCTTAATTTTTTAACAGAAAGATATTGCTGAGATCTAAACCGAGGGATATGCATAGAAGAAAGTTTTACGCACTGTTATTCCCCTAATCAAGATATTTGCCAAACGCTCTTTGAAGCTCTCTTTCCGTTTTTTCCTCTGAATCCAAAACCAGCCTTAAATGAGTGTCATTTTATTTAAGCCAGATTCAGATTATTATGCTTGGGCTGTTTGAAAGAAGAAAAGGGTTCTCTGTGATGTGTTTTTAAAATAAAGGAATTTTTGCCATACGTTTTGGTATTTTTTAGTTTATTTGTCATTTGTTTATTCCAATAACACCATGAAATATTTCACCTCTTGATAATGAAAGTTGCAAGACAAAAATGCGTCAAGTGTCCCATGGCTACACAACGATACGAAAACACAACCTTCTACTTCCCCTCGAGGGAAATTCTATCAATTGCTGATTTTTAATGGCTACCAATTCAAGTGTTGTGGTAAATAGCTGAGGAGAACCAGTAATTTTCTACGGTTTTAAAGAAAGTCTTCAAAGTAACCCCAATTGACGATACCTTCGAAATAAGTCATTAAATAATATCCTGCTTTACCAATCTGAAATAAAATCTAAGGAGGTTGAATGGCCAAAAAGCGAAGAATCGCTCGCACTCAAAAAGGGTATATTTTCTTTATTTAAAATAGATCTGCACAGACCACGCGACATCGTTACATTATTTTGCTTCAACTGGATTTCATTATTGTATTGCCAGGTGGCAGCACAAGCCACGGGAAAACAATGCATCACAATTTTCCGGAACAGTCCCCTCTTTACTGTACAGTCTAGTTGGGTGATAGGAAGTTTCTTAGCCATGGCGGCTGCTTCAGATGAAGAAATTTTCGGAACTCGCTCAAAACCATGCCGCTCATGCACCGATTTCAAAACGTGGACCCAAATGCAGCGTAGGACAACGTCTCAAGCCCAAGTAATGGTCCATACGCTTAAGTAAGCCACGTTTCTCCAGGATTGCAAATATTTGCTAATTAATTCTTACTCATAAAACTGTAACAAAACTTCTAGATTTGTTTTTATGTACGTGGAACGTACACATTCTGTGAACTATTGGTTATATATTGCATTCGTTAATACTTTCGTTAAAAAATGGAAAGAATCTGATCTTGTCTTTGTCGTAATATTTTTCATTTTTTTGTTACAATAGTCTTTGAATATACATTGACTATATTTGAACCTCCAGGGTAGCCAACAAACCACTACAACTGCCAAGGAAAGCCTAGTCGTTTCAAGCTCAAAAGATGCTGAAACATCAGCTAGTGTAGAAGAGAGGAAGGATTGCCCTATGGACCGGGAAGAACTAGGTAACTGCGTGCCCACTTCAGTCTGTTTTATTTTAATTCCTAAACGTTACAAATGTACAAAATAGGAAGATGTACCTGGGGTTTCCTACACACAATGGCTGGTAAATTCCCTGATAAACCTACACCTGTCCAGCAAGAAGATATGAAGCAATTTATTAGCCTTTTTTCCAAGTTTTATCCCTGTGAAGAGTGTGCGACCGACTTGCGCGATAAGTACTTACTTCTCCCCCTTAATCTTGACCACAAGTTCATAAATTTTGTTTCCCTAGGTTACAAAGTAATCCTCCCATCACCAAGTCCAGATACGATTTTTCCATGTGGCTGTGTGGGCTTCATAACCAAGTTAATAAGAGTATAGGCAAACCTGAGTTTGATTGCAAGCTGGTGCTCGAGCGCTGGATAGATGGCTGGAAGGATGGGTCTTGTGATTAAGAAATTAGCTTAAATTTTGTAATAACCCAGGCAGAATATAAAGTTTATGAACGACAGAATTTCGTCTAGTTTATTAACAGTTTTATACTAAATGACAGCAGTGTTCAAGTGGTCTTTTTGAAAGGCTCCGCTCGGGGATCATCGTCTCTGTATACTGTGAAAGAATTAAAACGAAGTTTAGCTGTAATATATGCCATTTACAAATATACTAAGAATTCTAACGTACCAGTATATGCGTTGTGCATAATCTCCTGGGGTTTTGTGTTCATTTTGATGGTTAAACCCCAAGTACCCAATCCAAATCCGATGACTGCGAGGACAGATGACGCCATCACTTCAGGAATTTCTTTCCATCCTTTCTTCCAGAGACTAGCCACTGCATAAATGATATAGTTAGTAAAACTATGAAACAGAAATATTCTATATTTACATCTGCTTCCTGAAGCGGCTGTTGCTGCCATATTTGCTTATTTTTCACTCAAGTGAGCTTAGTGAAGAACCTTGCCGCTAAGTGGCGGCCTGTGCAAAGAAAAGTTCCAATTTTAGGTTGGAGGCTGGCTTTAGATCGATCTTGCTAACTAGAGACATAACGATGTAAAAATAATGCTACCAGGATTCCTGATTCCCGTCAAGCGCTATTTTTTGGTTAAGCTTCGGAATGTGAGTACAGAAACTTAGATTTTGTAAGAAATGTGGCAAGTTGAAATATCCAACGTAATCTATGGTGCTCAGTAGTTTGTTTTTATTGCGAAGAATTTTACTAGATTCGAAACATATTTAATTAGTGTAAGGATAATGCGGTTTGCTAAAGGAGCAAAAAATGTTTTTATACGAAAGTTGCTCGCGGTAATTTCTTTTAGAACCTAACATAAAATTGGAGGCGTGGTTTCTTTCTTCTCCGAATTGACGACCAAACGTGTGACACTGTACGCTGGAATACAGGTTGCACGTAGTTAATATCTTACGCATTTCGTTGCATAGCTCTAATTGATAACGATTTAGTGACACCTTGACAAAAATGATCACGTACTGCTTAAATTCCCGCTTAGTTTTCATATCTTTTCCATGTCGGCACTCGAAAGTGCATTTGAAACCGAAGCTGCAAACTCTTTACGGTTGTCGCTCAAAGTATCTTCAGCTACTATAAAAGAGTCTTTATGGCTTTGCTCCCATAATAAACCTTTTGAAACTTTGTAAAGTACGAAAACTATCATCGTTATCTCACAAATAAACTTGGGAAGAAAAGCTATTTCGAATTGTCAACTTATTTCGCAATAAACGAACAACAAACTAATGTCACGCTTCGTATAATTCGTATTACTATTTCAACATTTGTAGTAATTAAATGAGTAAAAATCGAATTCTTTGTACCATAGCAGCGGAATGTTTGACGTGTTTCTGTTGTTTGACATGTTTTACGTGTTTGACATGTTTTGAATGCTCTGCGTGGTATCCGAATCAAAAGCGCGTCAAAGTGCGACTCGGTTTTCGCTACATTCTACGTCGAACCGTTTGTTTTCCTCCAAATTCCGGTACTTCGTGGGACGTAAGTTTTTGAGCAGTGTTGGAACTTGACGAAAATGGCTTGTAACGAATTGGAGCGCAAGTAATGCGCTGTGGTACGTCAGCAAAAGGGGTGCTGCTTATCTTACATTGCGGAAATTAGAGTTGCACAGCATTAAACTCTTACGCACAAGCGCGTCTCAACACTTCATACTTTTATTTTAATTTTTCCCTTTCTTTCGTCTTCCTTAGCTTCGCTTAGAGACATTTGAAAATAAATACTGATGCATTTTACCAGCTAATTTCATAATTGCAGATTTCCAGAAGAATTATTAAAACGTTTCGTATGTAACATGTTCACTTCGTCGGAATGAAACATAACTACAAAGTACAAACAACGAAAGACGTATTAAGTGGGAATTACCGCGAAGTTTAATAATCATGTCCGTGTCTGACATTAGGACGTACTCACTCGTGTGTATTAAGCATGGACGTATGTCTAATTTGGATTAATATTTGCAATGTTTAACGCCACTTATTTAACGCCACAGAATTAATCAGTTTGGCTCTGAAGGCTTGATGCAGCGATTCCGAACGCTTGGGGATCTATACGCTACGAGTTGCGCATGTAATTTCCCTAGTTCCGTTGTACCTGTTGAACACACACACAAGACTTTTAGTGCTCGTGCGACTGTCGCACGTAACTGTTATATTACTCTATTGGAAGCTTGCTCCACTTTTTGATAACAACTACGCGAAGTGCAAACACACTTTCAAGTAAGGCTTCTTTCCTAACACTGTGTACACTACGTAAACTTTGCAGTAACAGTATTGATTCTTCCGCTCTTTATGCACATATTGTTATCATTCTCCGTTGTATATTTTTCCAGCAGTTTTTAAGAACCCATTTCAACCACCCCAACTTCCCTTTTTAGAAAATTGAATTTTTCTCACCCTTTCCCCCTCCCGTTACACACATAGCAGTCTTTAAAGAAAATCAAAAAAAAGAAAACTCATACGATTTAGTCTTTTCAGGTTTACTTATCAAAAGTCTTTTAAAGTGAAGAAATAAAGATTTTTGTCGTGATTTTATCGTCAAAGAGTAACTACGATTGAGATATACGGCAGAGTGGGGAAGTAATGGCTTCGAATTCAGAAATGAGCTCCCAACATGCATTATCGACTTCGCCGAACGCTGGCAGTGAAACGGTGGTGGATGTTCCTCCAGAAAACTGCTTCCGGTTAGTCGTGTTAGGTTCGGCTCGAGTAGGCAAATCCTCACTTGTTGCGAGGTAAGATGGCAATTTATGTTTCTTTGGCTTTATTCTGATTTTGCTGGATTTCTCCTATTCAGAGATCAAATTACTCTTTCAGGAGAGGAATCAATAAAAGAAATGTGCACATTCAGAGATAAAACCATACTTTTCATCTCTCCCTCCCTTTTGTATTACTCTAAAAGGCGATTGTTAGGAGTAGACAATATTATTATACGTTGAAGAGGAGCAATAGGTACAATAGACCATAACACAGCACAGGCTTATTTTCAAGCAGAAGTAGGTATAATGCTAAGTTTAGGATCTTTTTACCTGTTTCCGTTTTCTTAGCTACTTTGGACATCTCGGTAAATGATTTTCGAGTAATTGGCTATGGTCAGGGATACCTTGGAGTTGCATAGATAGATCTACTTGTATTTCTCTCCTTGGGGAACCTTTTCTCAGAATTGAAAATAGTCTGCCTCAAGGACCAACTTCTTGGGATATCAATCTCCATGAATATTTCTTCACGAGTTGGAGTTCGCAGACTACATATTCTTTTACCTCCTTGAAAACTTGCAGGGCTTCATTGAATTAAGTGAATTTTTGTGTAGATATCGAAAGCTGACACTGTTTTGTGATAACTGTAGAAAAATAACTCGAGTTGAGATTCCCGTATTTTCGTAATTTAGCTAGATCTTCAAAGTAGTTTAATCATGGTGTGAAAGAGAAGGCGAATTCAAAGGCGAAACGAGAGTAATGTGAATATTAAAGGATAGAGTGCACCTAAGGCTCTTATGGGCGAATAACACAGGAGACTAATCAAGCCATATCACGAAGTTCGCTTGATATTTCAGAAAAACTCTCTGACAGTAATGTAAAGGACCTTTATGTCTAGAGCAAATTGAAGAAACTTTTGCTAAATATTGCTTGAAAAATTTACAAAATGGAAACAATCTTTTTTAAAAAAATATTTTTTAAAATAGGGCTTCGACATGTTCGAGATAATTTGTTAAACAAATTTTCGAAGAAAACAGCATTCCAATACTACGTCAAAATTTTTAAATTTCGACTTGTCTAATTTTTGCCAATTTCCGTAAAATCTTAGATAGCAGCGGAAAATATATTGCGCATGCAATGCCACCTATAGGTCTGCGTAGTCCACAGCTCAGATGCACCGTTCCCTTAAGGAATAAAGCTTAATTTGAGGTTAATTTAGGGAAAATTGACTTCCAAAAGTTTGGATCGAGAATAAACTCGTATTTCAAATTGTAATGTGTGTAAGTCTGACTACTCACACTATTAATATAAAAAAAAATCAATGGGTAATTTAATTTTCAGCGCGCACTAAGGTCAGAAAGAGCAGTGTAAACAAAAGGTAGTAAACGACGGTAAATTCGTGTTAAAAGCGACACTAAGCTAAATGTGATATAATCTCTTTATAACGAACATAAAGACTGCTTGTCATCTGCGAAATCTGTTAAATTAGACGCTTCTCTGTGCATTGAGGTACATAATTCCCTACCCTACAACACGCTTACTATAGCCAACAGTTAGTTCGTTGAAAGACAACAAACAGTTCGTTGTAACGAAATTCTTCTTTAGTACCGTTATCGTGTTATAATGGAAACTTGTAGTATTTGGACGTTTATTAGTCTTTCTTTAAGTCATTTTAGTCGTTTGGGTAATTTATTTAGTCACTATTTACCTACTTAAGAATGTTTTAATTCTTGCATAGTAAACATCCACTTATATTTTGTTGATTCAGTTAATAGCTTTGGTTTCTGAATACTCAATGTAGGCAGAAACTATTCAAATTTCTAGATCATAAAGCTCAAGTAAACAAGCTCAACGCAGTACAAAATTCCGTTGTTTGCAGGTTTCTAAGTAACAAGTTTAGCGACTCCTATACGCCGACCATCGAGAATTTTCATCGCAAGATTTACCGTATACGGGGCGAAGTGTATCAGCTTGACATCCTGGACACGTCGGGCAACCACCCCTTCCCTGCCATGCGGAGATTATCGTTCATTACTGGTAAATAATTACAGCCTTGGTGCTTTTGACTTGGCGCTCGAAATTGCAAAATTCTCTTCTTTAGTCACTGAGCCTTATAAAGTTGCTTGGTATGACACACTGGGCACTTTTAATCCTCAAGACTGAAAGCCTTATCGATTGTAATAGAAGTAGCACCACTTGAGACGCCCTACCACCATAAACCGCCCATGCCACCGCTGTCCTCCCACTCGTTGCTGCAGACATGTCTTCTGTATAGATATTGTTACCTCTCGTTTTCTCTAGCTTTCAATCGCGTGTCTTTTATCCGCACTACTACTTCAACTAACAACTTTGGCCTTTTCCTCGTTTTTCCTTTTTTTACCAATCCAGTTAATTACGTTTTGCTTTGGTGTGGGTGAGTGCAAAATACCAAACGGTATCATTTTTTTTATTTTTTTTTTCTGTTTAAAGAGTTCGCAAGTAGAATCCATAGAAATGCTTTAGAGTTCACTTTGCAGTAAAAAATGAAACGAATGGTTATGCTAACAACCAGCTTTGACATGCAATGAAAGGATTCATGGAAAAAGAAAATGTTGTGGGTGTCGAAAGCAAAAAGGCTTTTAAATGAATTGTGCCGTTATAGTAACATTAAGCACGCCTTCTCTAATGCGACACGGATTTTGGTTTGTTTGCAGGTGACCTTTTCTTGCTCGTCTACAGCGTTGACTCACGTGAATCTTTTGAGGAAGTAATGCGTTTACGGGAACAAATCCTAGAGACGAAATTGCATTCCTGTAATTCCGGAATAGCAGGGGGAGCTAAGAAGAACAAGAAAAGTAACTCGGGGTTATTTAGTCCAAGCGAATCCTCCGTGAGCTTGGAGTCAGTCATGCAGCGAGCTAACAGCAAGAAGCGACGGACGAATACTCAACATGCGCAACCTATTGTCGCCATGGCAATTGTGGGCAATAAGTGTGACAAGGAAATGAGGTATGACCCACAGGCACTCCTTCAATTAAACGGACAGCTTTTCCGTTTTCCAGTACTTCGGTGACTTGGATCTGTCTCGTCTTTATTTGTTGTTGAATTTCTAGGACAGTGTCCGTGGAAGAAGTTGGCAATTATTGCTCAACGTTAGCAGGGTGCTGTTATATGGACATCTCCGCTAAGAAAAACTGGCACGTGGACGACTTGTTTCGGCAATTGTTCCAATTGGCAATGCTGCCCTCAGAGATGGCGCCTAATTCGCATAAGAGATTACTTCCTGGCCAGGTGAGCGTTTCTATACCATTTTTTAGAAGAAATATAAAATTATTTCTGCCTTGCGACTTGAAGTATTTTGTGATATTACTGTGGTTTTAGGCAATTTTGTCACCCATGCCGCCTCTAAGGGATACATCTGCCAAAAGCTCGCGTCGTTTTAAAGGATTGCCTGAACTAAGCATGCGACGACGGTTAAGCGACGCCTACGGAATCGTATCTCCCAATGCGAGGCGACCTTCCTTGAGGACCGACTTGATCATAATGAAAAACAAGACCAACACACGTCAAGACAAGAAAGAGAAAAATTGCGTACTGCAATAGAGCCCGTCCCAGAGAGACGACGGGTATATATATACCCCCATTGTATGTTATCCAGTGCACTTGAAATGTTGACTCGCGCTAAAACGAGCGTAAGTAAAACTCATAGAAAAGGAAGAGAGAAAAGTAGGCTGTTGTTTGTTTTGTGTTGCGTTTTGTACAATGCCTACAAGAATGTGATGGACTCAATAAATATCTGGTTATATCCAAAAGCCAATTCAATATAGATAGCTACATTCCATACAGGGTATCGTATTAGAGTACGCTTGGTAGGCGAATAGCGCGTGTATTTTTTCTTCTTAACGCAAGGAATTTCATTTTCCAAGCGAACATAGCGCTCCAGTAGACCTAATCGAAGAATACTGAATCATATGTCAAATTATACAGATTATTTGTCAAAAGTTATTCAACGGTTTGTTCATAACTTTTTTGTCGTAGAGTTTGAGATCTTAATTGCCAGTTCTGGAAAAAATTTGTCTCAAAAACGCTCCTCGAATTTCAACTTTCGCGGGACGAATAGAAAATTTGGTCTGCTTATATGATACAGGTATTAAAAATAAAATAAAATATTCACGCATGCCACCGTTGTGGCTTATTTGATTCTTCATTTTTTTAAGTACATTGCTTCCTATTTAGTGAAAAAATTTGCCAAATTTCACAAAAAAAGAAAAAAAAATGATTCAAGGTCACTCGGCTATTTAAGGTAGTCTTCTTACATTTCCATTAAGTAATCAATAGTTTTTCATTGGCTAAACTTTAGTTTTACGCTTTTTCAGTCTTGTTTCGTTTTTCAATTGTTTCTTCTTTATTTTTAAAAAAATATTCGTTTGTACTCACAGCGTAAGCTAACTTAGGATTTCGTCGAAAAATGATAAGATCGTTACTTTCTTTAGTGTTTTCTCTATTCTGAAGCTGCTTATTTTGTCATATTGTGCCAATTAAAAGCTCTCTTTTTCTGACGTAAATTTAATTTCCGGGCAAAGTTTTCAATTTCCGCGTACAGATCGACACGTTCGCAGCTCTGTTCTTAGGCCTTGGTTCGGCTTTCGAGGTTCAGTGACTAGAGCGTACTGCGCTTTCGCCTTGTACTTCCCGGCACAAACCGACGCCAAACAAAGCCGGGTTACGAAAGTGACGAAATCCCTCTCCTTTACTAGTTAATTGGTGCAAAAAAGTTTAACATCATGGCCGAAAAAATGGATATGAGCTTGGACGACATCATCAAGACCAACAAAATTGGCGTACGTGGCCGTGGAAGAGGAAGAGGTCGTGGTGGGGCTCGCAACTCAGGCCAACAGCGCGGAGGTCAACGCAATGCTGCGCCATTGAGAGGGGTTCGTAAACAACAGCAGTTTACCTCGGCCAACAGGGTAAATAAGTGCTCTTTTAAACTCTTAACTTTCTGTATTAATTTAAATTTAACCTACAGAAAGTATGGCAAATGTAAGACCACTGCACAATTTTCTAATTATTCCTATGTATTTGCTCCTCTATGTAGGGTAATGTTGAAGGCAAATGGAATCATGACATGTTCGAAGGTGGCAAAGCCGGATCCAGGTCTTCTGGACCCAGTAAAATCACAATCTCGAATCTGGAATTTGGCGTCTCTGACACAGATATCCGAGTAAGACCTTTAGAAATTTTATCATTTATTTACGTATATATTATTACATGCTCAGAAGGATGAATTACACCTTGTATTCTTCTTTCCCCAGGAATTGTTTGGAGAGTTTGGGCCATTGAAGACCGCCTGTGTTCACTACGATCGATCTGGACGCTCCAGAGGCACCGCAGAAGTCGTTTTTGAGCGAAGAAGTGATGCTTTGCGCGCCGTTAAGGAATATAACGGCGTTCCCTTAGACGGTAATCTTATAAATAGCTTGTGTATAGGGATTGTAACATAGAAATGTGTTTTCCCAGGTCGTCCTATGAATATCATGATGGCTACAAGTGACATTGGAGCTCTTACTCGGGTAGGAGCCAGTCCACGTGGTCGTGGCGCCGTCAAGCGATTGGGACAAGTTAGTGGTGGACGAGGAGGCGCAGGTATGTAGGAAATAATTTTTTTTTTTTTAATTATTCAATGCCTTACTTAAGCTTCTCACGTGAATAGGGCGCGGAGGTCGAGGAGCGACTCGAGGAGGCGGCCGAGGAGGTAGTAACAAAGGAAAAGCTCCCACGGCTGAGGAATTGGACGCCGAGTTGGAAAGTTACAGGACACAGTTAAAGTAGAAGAACGCCCGAGCAAACTGTCGACAGTGTGGACAGGGAAACCATTTAGTTACGCGGACGATGATTTCTTTTGCAACGTTTGATGGTATGAATTGAAGCAAGAACGACACAGCAAAGAGTGGAAGCGTGTCTAGGATAACAACAACTGTCATTTTTTGTTTGTGTTGTATTCAAGGTTTCGACAAAGAATGTTTTTTGAAATACACATTCACTACCTTAACTTACAAGCTTGGAAATCCAACAATGCTCTGTTTCCATGAAGGGTCCGTAATTCAGTACTCCTTCATTCAAAATGAATTCTGCTCCTGAATTTCACGTGAAATCCAACAACTAGAAGAAAATAGAATATTAATTTATGTATACCTTTCTTATGTTTTATTTTTTATGAAATTTTAGTATTATTTAGCTTTTATCTAGAATGTGTTCGGTAATTAATTCAGTATGGATTTAATCGTGTAAAAGGCAACGTACTAGTTGCGGCAGAATTTTTTCGACGTGTTCCAGCGTAATAGATGGCGATCCCTCTAGGGAAGCTTGGTTGTTAGCTCTACTAAGGAGTTCCGTCACAAACGCTGAGCTCACTTCTGCCATTAATTTCGGCACTTCTCTTCCAAGTCGGGGTTTCGGCGTATTTTTGAAATGCAGTTTTAAAATCTCTTCTATTATTCCCTGGTCAGTTAAACAAAATATCCGTATTTTTGTATACAACATATTGCAGCAATCGTTGGAAAACATTAATACTTCCGTTATGTGTGATTTAATTTCAGGTTGTGCCATTATACTATATTGCCAGCTCCACTTTGCCGCCGATTTTCAAACCTGGTGTGCTTAGTGGGCCAAGTTGTCACTCCGTGCTGTTGTTTCAATGTCCCTGTACTCCTTGCTTTTATCACAGGAAAATACGAAGAATAACATAAAAATAATAAAAAAACAGAGCTTATTCGAAGTCCGTAATGCGACGCCAGTAGCAGAAACATGGGGCGCTAACCTTTTTGTACAGGAAACGGTTTTCGGTTTAATGAAAGGATTTGACCTTGTGTACACAGATATAGGCTTTTGCCCTCAATGCTGGGCTGGCCCGTTATAAGAACGGTAGGTATTTTGACAATGGACAGATTGCTTGGTCTAGAGACTTGCACTGTGTTAACAGTAGGTGGCGTATGCTTCCACTTCCATTTTGAAACTAGGGGTTCTAATGACAACGGTTTTCAGAGTTGAGCGGAGCGGAGTGGACGAAGAGGACGTTGAGAGATTTTATAAAGTGTAAATTTGTGTTTTTGTATTTTTGCGTTGATTTGCGATCATGGCCTCTGTAAGCATTTTGTTACCAAGCTCTACTAGCTTTCTTATACTAATTATGCATTTTTTAATTATTGTTACATTTATGTCGTGGTTTGATGATTAAATATTTACTGATTTTTGGTATGTTCGTCACACCTTCTATACCAATTAAATTTCGTTGTCTAGACTTCTAATGTTGAGAACTTATCTCCACAAACTATTCGGCAAGTTTCCAAAGAACTGCAAGATTTGATCACCAATCCTTTGGAAGGAATCAAGATCAGGCTAAATGAAGAAGATATCACCGACATCCAAGCTGTTATTGAAGGTCCAGGTAAAGGGTTTTTAGCTAAAAGCTTTCTGCATTATGTGTAATACATACTTGATTGTTTTTTCAAGCTGGTACGCCCTACGCAGCGGGTCATTTTCGGGTGAAACTTGTGCTAGGGAAGGATTTTCCTGCTGGACCGCCCAAAGGATACTTCCTGACAAAGATATTTCACCCCAATGTCAGTAACAATGGGGAAATCTGTGTAAATACTTTAAAGAAAGATTGGAAGCCTGATCTGGGCCTTAAACACGTTCTTTTAGTAAGTAAAATCTGTAAAGGTTGTTATTTGTTTTCTTTGTTTATTGAAATGAAACTGTTGTAATTTAGCCTTAATTATGTAATTTTGTCTTTCTAGACGGTGAAATGCCTTTTAATTGTACCTAATCCGGAATCCGCCCTGAATGAAGAAGCTGGCAAGCTATTATTGGAGCAATATGATGATTATTTCCAGAGAGCGAAGATGATGACAGAAATCCATGCAAAGGTATTTTAATTCTTATGGATAATATTTATATAACATTGATTACTGATCGATAGTTGAGTAAAAGATTGATAATTGTCTAATGATCGTTTAATTGTAGCCTTTAAGAGGACAGAAGAGTGACTTACCTGAATCAAATGAGCCGTTCACTGGTGATGGAGAAGGCCCTACTGCCCATAAGAAAGTAGCCACGGACCGTAACGTGTTAGGTGACAAGAAGAAAGTGATGGCAGCCAAGGACAAAAAGCGTACTTTGAAGCGGTTATGATTTAATTTGATAGAAAGATTGCCAATTGTGTTTGTATTGTTTTGTCTGGTTACATGAATCTGGCTTGGGTATTTACCAGAGAAGAGTGCATGGGAAATGTTAAGGAGGAAATGAAAAATCATCGTCTAGAATATTTTATATACTTTACATCACGTTCTCAAATTTCTTCTTTCGACTCTACGTTCCATAGTCGGAACCTTTGTTTCCTCCTTAGACGATTTCCAATGATATAACAAACCTGTGTAGAGAACAACAGAGCAAAAAGACGTGGTCTTTGCAGTTACGACATTCTGGTCTTAATTTTCACTCGTTTTGTAAGAATCTTGGCTTGGCACACAGTACATGTCCACTTTAATTAAACACTGTTTTTCACTCTTCTGCCTTAGTTTTTGTACCTTTAACTTCAAAGAAATATGTTTCTTTTTCATTATTATTATATTTTATCTATATATAACGCTTATTTAATTACTTTTCTTTTTAAATCTTACTCGTAAAACTTGTGTTCATTTTTATAAATATTTTCTATTGTAGCCGAAATAGACAAGGAAAAGGAAAAAACGCGCTTTTTTGTTCAAAATAACCCCAGTTGAACTCTCAAACACTCCTAAAGTGATTAATCTAAAAAAGTATGAATACCATTTTCTCGTTCTGGATGTAGAAAGAACATTTAAGTAATTCAGGTGAAAATTAATATTGCTTTCTCGTGAGAAAATTTGCTGACGTCATCTTTGACTTAATACCATTTTCTCCTTCTAGTTCAGTCATTGAGAATCAAGCTTTTATTACAGGAAGTTAGACATGTTGTTTAGAGTGTTTTTGCAAAGTTTGTTACTTGGCGTAAGTGTCAACTCTGTTTCTTGCCGTACTTATTATTTGTCTCCAGGAAACAGCCAATTATTGGACAGTTCCAGGAGTGATAATGCTGCCAGAGTGAGAGACCGGAGATCCATGACTTTCGTGGACAAGGATTACAAACCTCTGCCGAAAGTGAGTCAAGCTTTTTGGCAGCAATACGATACACGAGCCTTGGCTCAAAGTGCTACGGAACCAAAAGCATTGCAGTACGTTTTACGCCCGTTTCCTGCTATACATCCGTCGTGGAATGTTCAGGCCACTTTAGCTGCATTTTCCAGAGGACTCCTGCGTACTATGATAGATAACACGGAAATCATCAACGAGTTTCGGTCATGGTTTCATATCGCTTTAATACTGCTGAAATGGTCGCCGTGGATCATCATAGCGAAGATTATTCTCTTACCAGCTTTAGCATTGGCGGCCACTATAGCTGTGGCCACTCCTGTCGAGCGTAAAAAACGGTCAACGGACTCCACGCTCACGAGTCTGGACGCGTTGGACTTTCCGTTTGAATTCGACGGGAAAACCTGGATGGACCAACTGAAGCAAGTAGTTACGGATAATCAGAACCAAGCAAGATCGGCTACTGACGGAGAAATTGACGAGAAACCCTATCCAACCCGGTTTAATTGTTGCCTACACCCGGACTATCGGAATTTGGTGCAGGCGAAAGGTGGGCATGGGGTCGTTCGGTGTACGCCCGAGGGCAAGAAAGTCTCCTGCTTTAACAAGCTTGTGTATTTGATAGACGTGGGGGGAAAAGTTAGTAAGCCCGTAAAGGTAGAACAACCGTATGTTTGGTGGTAGTGTTATTTAAACGAAGAACGAGGGGTTGTACTGATTATTTATGTATTTATTATCAACAGCCTGATTACAGAAATGGGTATGGGACAGTCTTTGCCTAACATTACAGAACTTGCATTTACTTTTTTCTGTGTTCGATTCCAATAAAAGGTTATAAGCCGATTATTAACATGAAATGACTTAGCATAATTTAGCGACGCACGTCAATGAGAGTTCTTAAGAAAATAGGGTTAGAATATGGTGCATTGTGAGGCCAGTAGGGTTACCATCTCACGCGGATAAAATTTAAGGACTACTTAGGAAATTATATATATAAATTAAGGACTACTGTTTTTGAGTGGAGGAGCCAAACGGTATTGCCTCCTCTCCCGCTCGTGCACAACGGAGCTCATACACTCCCTCGCTCACGCACTCACACATCTATCAACCGCGTACACACACGGGAGGTTGTTACAGTTATGTAGGCAGACCCGGCTCCCCCCTTCGCGCGCCACTGCAGCCACTGCACATACAGTAGCCTACACCATTGAACTTGCTCTCACACGTGTGTGTTTCACTTTGACGGTTATAGCCGTTGTCCACGGCCCTCTTTGCACAACGGCTAGCCGTTTTTAAACAGAACTTGAAACTGCATGCGGCCGTCATGTATTATTGATGTTTTAGTCCTTTTATTCATAGCGAAATGTCTACAAATTTAGCAGCAACTCCCATTTTAAGTACATATTTTGTCCTTAATANCACAACGGCTAGCCGTTTTTAAACAGAACTTGAAACTGCATGCGGCCGTCATGTATTATTGATGTTTTAGTCCTTTTATTCATAGCGAAATGTCTACAAATTTAGCAGCAACTCCCATTTTAAGTACATATTTTGTCCTTAATAATGACAAACACCCTTAAGAACGGGCGTACCAAATTTAAGTACTGTCCTTATCATTTAAGTACGGGTGGTAACCCTAGAGGCCAGGGAACTGTCACATTGCCTCATTCTTAAGTGAATTTTCAGAAACAATCTATAACAAGGAAGAAAGCTACAACGGAGCAAATTTAAAATAAAATAAAATTGAGAGCGATTCATGCTGCTCTCTCGCGGAAGTCAGAACCACTATTTTTTTTCGTACGGGTGATGATCTAAAAGAAAAGTTAAATTTTCGAAAAATGCCCTTGAATGTATGTAAAAAATCTTGCCTTCTCATTGGTAACAAATAGCCGTAGGGCAAGAAACGGGCGTAGCTGTCTCCAAGTCCTTAGTAGTTATTTTCCTATGCAAGCCTACGTCGCGTAAAAAAATGAGGAGACGAAGTGACAATATGTAAAAGAAAGCAGAAGTGAATTAGATTTGTCACGTAAAACATTCACGTAGACTTTATTTTTCTCAGTAACCACGAACAAATGACAGCAAGTACGCATTTTGGAAAGTTAAGCGTTTCGTTTGAAGAAAAAAGGAACATTCACGCGTAACATTTACGTGATTAAAACTACTGAAATACGTGACCAACAATGAACTCAGGATCTTGGACGTTTTTCTAATCGTGCTTATATGGTGTCCTTCATTGTAATGACTTTCGTTTTCGTTAACTAACAATGTTTTACCACGTGTTCCAGTAAGTTTCAGTAAAAGTGTTCACTTACTGAATTATAGAACTTACCGTGTTCCGGGGGAAGCCGGAAGGAATTTTTTTCCTATGAACTCTTTCTTCTATAATTTCTCGTATTTTCTCCTATGTTTCCCTATGAACACCCTTTCTATCTAGAATTTCCAAGAATAAACCTGGAACTTTTAAGCTAACATTTAATGTCTCCTGTACAGTCCCTGTGGTGAATTCTACTTCTATCTGTTTTTCTTTATAAAGTTTTTTTTTTGTTTACTTGATGTTGAGCTTGCTGCGAATTGACACAAGTTACTCTTAGTGGCCATAAACTGTTTTAATTGCTTACGAACGATAAGTTAAGATGATATCTATGTTGTTATAAGTTCTACAAGTCGTGACGTGGTGGTAAAATGCATACAATTATCAAATTAAGCTAAGGACTTCGTTTCTTTGTATGCCAATATCTCGTGGCATAGAAGTTATTCCTTTTTCTCCAGTGTCACAAGCGCGTGGACAAGTTTAAGACGGCACTGGCGGGGACATCCTGAAATATTAAAGTAACTTAATTTCCAAAAATAGACTACGTTCATGAATACTGCATATAACTACGAATACTATTTTATTGTAGAAATACTGGGTATAAAAATGGACGGTAAAAATTTACTTGCGGGAACAGTGGTATTTTCTACGACCACGCGCTCGTGGTTTGCTTGACTTTTTAAAATGTCATGCAGTTTTTATGGGCTATAAACGAAAGCGAAAAGCAAGTAAGCAACATAAAAAGAGCAACGCTCATGCTCTGATAAACTGAACCAGCGACCTTAATGTTCGGTTACGCGAAAACTGCTATTGTAGAGGCATTCAAGGGTAAGATTATTTGGTCCCCGCACGAAAATCTATATAAAGACTTTCTGATTGACAGGTTTCGCATTTGCTGGTTAGACAAGAAGACTTGTACAGTGTTAAACCTCCTTATTGCGGAGACACACCAAAGTGAAGCAGAAAATGGGGTGCATCGCTTCTGGCACCGGTCTGCATGTTATGAAATTTTTCTTTACGATTTTGTTCTCAACACATTTAGTCAATGCCACGAAAGTAAGACGGCAAAGTGATGAAAATCCAGTAAGTGTTCAATTTATCTGCACACGGACCTAATCTTAAACCCAAACCACTTAGGTACCCACATCTGCTACCAACGGTGATACCCACGGATACTTTGCTGCACATAGTAATAATAGAGTAAATTTTGCGAAATACGTTTCTAAATTATTGTGGTGTTTCAGATACCCATGGAAATTGGTCTTACGAAGGTATATAAACATAACAATGTTACAGAGCCCAAACTCGATTCAAATTTATCATCCGAACATAGAAATGGACGATTGGAACGAGATGAGCCCGACTTGTGCAAATGGACGTCGGCAATCTCCAATTAATTTGGATTCGTTCAGTACTCTCAAAGGACATTTCCCGCAAATAATGTTTACTGGTTATGAAAAGAGAACGAATTGGAAAATAAGAAATGCCGGAAACAATTGTGAGTTTTACTTTCACCAGTTTTTTGTTTGGAGACAAGTTTTTAATTTTACGAATTTCTTTCCCACAGAAATAAATAAATAAAATATTGTTTAAAAAATCATAATAATAAAAAATTACAGTGCAGCTTACATTGAACGAAACGAAGGAATTACCAAGCATTTCCGGAGGAGGTTTACCTGGAACATACATATTCCATCAACTTCACTTTCATTGGGGAAGTAATTGCCGGCAAGGATCTGAACATCTCAGGAACTCGATGGCTTTTGCGGGCGAAATCCACATCGTGCACCATAACGTGAAATACGATAACTTAGAAGAAGCTTTGAACTACAAAGATGGTATAGCCGTGCTAGCCGTCTGGATGAAGGTATTTCGTTACAATATTAATACTCTTACAGATGCAAATGCCTTCCGATTACATTCGTTAAACCTTATAATATATTACAGGGAAATTTAACTAATCTTGTAGTACTTCGCTTGTCAACTGCTGTTTTAGTCAAATTACTATTTTTTTTTTGTAAAATTTTACTATATTTTGGTCAAGTTACGATTGAAAAAAATGGCAAAATTCTAGTAAATAAATTTTAAGTGTAATACATGAACAAGAAAAGAGCAAGAAAAAGTAATTAAAAGTTTTGTGTAAGGAAGAGGAATTCGGTGGCAAAATGTTTTTCCCTTTGACGAGTCAACTGCACAAAGTGCGTCGCCCGAACACCGAAGTTTGGTTGGAGAGGAAGATGGCTTTAGCGGATATGTTGCCTCGTAACACAGGCTATTTTTACCGCTACGACGGCTCATTGACAACCCCAAACTGCGCCGAGGTAGTGGTATGGACCATTTTTCACAACCCAGTTACGCTTTCCTCGCGTCAGGTAACCCGATATATGGAAGACACCGTGCTTTACCATGCGACAGTGAAAGCTAAACTTCTTCGCGTATTTCAGATGTTCGAGTTCCGGCAGTTAATTGATAACAGAAACCTACCAATGGTGAACAACTTTCGGCCGCCACAACCTCTCAACGGACGGAAAGTTTTCGTGCGCGCCTGGTGAAAATATACTACTTGCTAAAGTAGCACAAAAATGTGCATCGTTAAGTAATCTTAAATATTGTCGAATATTGCATATTTAAAGTTCGGTTGATTCACATATATTTTTACATATAATACACAGAGACTTTACTTACCAGCAATGATAAAAGAGTGACTTTTCTGTTTCCTGAGGTTTTCTTCAAAAGTCGGAATTTGTTCGTTTTTTATTACTTGATTCCCAAGAAAAGCATAAAGAATAAGGAATGTCAATGTACAGGATTCATAACGTATTTTATTTTGAAGTTCTACAGAGTCAAAATTCGACAAACATTCGATTCTTAAATAATAATCTAATAAAAATAAATAAATAAAATAAAAATAACATACATGTTTAAATGAAATAAATAAAAAAAAAACAAGTAGTTTGGAGTTCCAAGTCGCCTTTTGACACGTTTCTAGCCACTTCTCTTCTACTTTCCTCCTCATTGTCACTTGAAGCCATTCGGTCGGTGGCTCTGTACTTGTATTATACATGCCGTCACGAACGCGGAAAGTAAGGGGATTTCCTTATCAACTTGAAAGCGTGTGACTGAAAGTAAAGCTCAATCACTTTCTCGAACTCAGTGAGCTAACCTCCTTCAAGATATTTCTTACACTAAACTGGAAACTTATCCGAATGAAGAGTGAATAAAATTCTTCATAAAGTGGTAACACTCGTAAGTAAAAAATTTTGTGAAACTCGGCGCAGCGGGAATAATCGAAATTTTCACATCTGCGATTGGACACTGTTGGAGGATTCTGAGTATTCCAAGCATATGTACCAAACAGTCAAGCTGTGTATTTTCCAGATGTCGGAAATGTTGCTCGCTTGGATAATCCTCCTACATGTCGTGAGCGTACGAGCGGCCATTATCGACAAGCCGATCAATAATTTATACGATGAGTCCGTAAGCGGCACGTGTTTTCAATTCAGTTAATACGAAATCGTTAAACATATGCATTTACAGGATATAGCGGAGTTCGAATTTCTTGACGAAGAACTGGAGCATTCGACTTCTCCAGTAGGTAGGTTTACTTTTGCCATATGGCTAACCATTACGTGATCTTATTTTTTCCTTTCCACGTGTAATTAGATCCTAACGGGAACTGGAGTCATGCCGGTAAATTTATAAAAAACGCTTTGCATGTATTTTTACTTTTATACTTTCCATTTTGCAGCCTTCTATTTTTTTCGCGTAAGATTTTTTTTTCTTTTTAATGTTGAATCTCAGATGCCGACGAATGGTCAAACATTTACCCTACATGTGGAGGGAGGTTCCAGTCACCAATAGTGCTTGACCCAGAAGCAATCATTGCCTGGGACGCTCCTCCATTTGTATTCACCAACTACGACGTGGAAATGACCGCCATTGTTGAAAACACGGGAAGGTGGCGTAAGTAAAATTGAAGATTTCTTGAGAGACTAAAATGACTTAATAAAACTTTTAATTGTTTTTTAATCTCATATTTTGCTCAAAGTTCAACTCAGAGTCTCAGGAGATGATGTGCCGATCTTGTCCGGAGGCGGTTTAATAGGAACGTACGTATTTTCTCAAATGCATTTCCACTTGGGAAATTTTGAAACGCCGGGCTCCGAACATGTGAAGGATTGGCGACGTTTTCCTGGGGAAATTCATTATGTTCATTACAACTCGAAATATGGCGGTTTTGCCGAGGCGTTGCAGCATCCAGATGGCGTTGCTGTCTTAGGTGTTTTTATTGAGGTAAAGGCGTCATGAAAACGTGTTTAGCACGACAATTTATTTTTATCTCTAAGGAGGGAAGCATTGATAACCAGTTTTATGAGCCTATTATTGAGAGTCTAGAAAGCGTAAAAAAGCCAGATCTGGAGGTTACATTGCAGAATCTAGTGACTTTAGAGGACTTTTTGCCAAATGATGTGCGAAAGTTCTACCGTTACTTCGGCTCATTGACTACTCCACCTTGTCTCGAAGTTGTCACATGGACACTTTTTGACGATCCGGTGTCATTGTCTTCAATTCAGGTACCAGACAATAAAACTCAAAATGTTGACTGATTTCTAAAAAATAGATGAACGAATTACGTCAGTTGCTTGATAACAACAACTTCCCTTTAGTAGACAATGTCCGACCTACACAAGCGCTAAACAATCGCGTGATTTATGCACAAGGATTTTAAATTGTTCAAAAAGCAAACAATGGTTACTTCGCAAGAAGATAGCGTGTTTTTGTGAATGTTTCAGTTTGTTTCTTCGAAAAAAAGATGTGTAGTACAATAGAACAGGATGCACAATCATATGACGTCCAAATGATAATGTTCCACCTGATGCTTCCCAAACTGATTATGTGTGACAATGTAGATAAATGAATAAAAATAGGGTACAATTATACGCCGTTTTCAGTATATATCAAGTGGGTAAATAAAACAGGCATCGGCGTGAATATACATTTTTTAATCCTTCTCAGAATTTCGGTGTTAATATATTTCAAGTGTTTTATAAGTTTTTAATTTATTCAAACATGAGCTTTCTGACTGCTAATTCGCGAATTAGGAAATTTTTCATTGTTCTTTTCCTCGCACTGGTAGCGGGCATTGATGCATTTATTGTTCGCAAATCCGTAAGTTCGTGAAGAATATTAGAACAATTTCTGTAATAAAATTATGATGGTATGACCAGGGTTTAACAGAAGTTGCGAATCATCAAGTCAAACTTCGAGCGAACTTAAAGAGTAAATTTAAACTATACTGAAAATCAATCAACTGCCCTAATTACGTTCCTGTAATTTGTGTTCAGGTTCGGGTGGCAACTGGAGCTATGAGAGTAAACAGAAAAATCTAATTAATTGAATTGCATTGATTTTTTAAAAAAATTGATCTAGATGTCGACCATTGGTCGGATTTTTACCCGTCGTGCGGTGGAAATTTCCAGTCACCAATTGTATTGGACCCTGTCGCAACCGTAGGCTACGACGCCCCGCCTCTAACGTTCACCAATTATGACGTACCCACGAGCGCGACGCTAAGAAACACAGGAGAAAGCGGTTGGTTATGATTGTTCAAACTATTTACATGACCAAAAATCGACTAACTTCTGTGTTTTTCAGTGCAACTGAAATTGACTGGAAGTGTTGTCCCTACCATTTCTGCTGGTGGTTTGATCGGAACGTATCTTTTCTCCCAACTACACTTCCATTGGGGAAGTTCGGCAACACAAGGATCTGAACATGTTAAAGGCTCTGAAAGGTTTGCTGCAGAAGTCCACTTCGTGCATTATAACTCCAAATATGGCAGCTTCGACGAGGCCCTTCAATACACAGATGGCGTTGCTGTTTTGGGACTATTCGTTCAGGTGAAACTGTCATAATAGTTTCATTGTTATGCGAAAAGTAGCTGCAAGTTAATTCAATGTTATTTTTTGTTTTTAGGAGGGATTGTTTGTGAACTTGTCATACAGACCGATTACTGATGCCTTGGCACGCGTGATAAATCCGGACAATGAGGTAGCGTTAGCGGATCAAGTGGCTTTAGCCGATTTCTTGCCCAACGACCTGCGCAAATTCTTCCGATACTTCGGTTCTTTGACGACACCTGCCTGTAACGAAGTTGTAACTTGGACGGTTCTTAATGGTCCAGTGGCACTGTCATCAAAACAAGTAAATACGGTTATGAAAAGTATGGTAGATTATACAGCTAAGTTTGTATAAGATGAACGAGTTTCGTCAGTTGATAAATAGCGAACACCTTCCTTTGTTGGATAATTTCCGGCCGACTCAAGCTCTTAACGACCGCACAATTTACGCACGTGGGTTCTAAACTAGCCGTCACTGACACCAGATTCCTAGTCTGATCTTGCAAACGGCTAAAAAAGGAGATACATTGTTAAAAAAAAATCACTAATGGCCGTAAAAAAAGTTCTGGACTTGTAGGGTATGTGAAATAGCAATATATGTGAAATAGAGCATTAACGATTATAACTTAGTTTTTTTTATATTATTATTAAAACTTTGTGAAATCGACCAAAGGTTTAGCACAGAAGTCAAGAGAATTAACTACAATGCTATAAATAAAAAAATTAGGGTGACAGAAAGCATGATGTCATACTTATTTTTGTAATTTTACAAATCTGACTTTAGCTTACACCCAAAAGTAATACATTTCTGCTTCTGCATAACTCAGGTTTCTACAGTCACGATTCTTCGTTTTGTGAATGCGTTAGTGACTGCGACTGTCAGTTTACATAGTTCAGTGCAGCTATTGTGGCGTTCGTTATTACCCAACAGTCAATTTCGTAGCCGCCCAGCATTGAATCCTAAGATTCATTGTTGGTAAGAATGAAATCCCCTACACCGAGCCTGTAATAGTGAGTTCCTTTTTGACCTTCCTTTGAGTCAGTTGCGTTTCTTGAGCGTGAAATTTGATTGTTGTGAACGTAAAGTGAGAGTTAGCACGAGAAGGAGAGTGTTTTTGTGTGATTTTGTATCGGAGTTCGTTTTGGTGTTGATGTAGATTGGAAGTTGCGAATAAACGGAATTTGAAAAGGAGTAGAACGTAACAATATCTTCAAAACGGTTGTTTTACAGTTTAGAAACAAGCAAGTTTATTTCAATTAGAAAAACTGCCAAGCATTAAATATATTTACAAAAATTGCCTAACGTTATGACGGCACAGCATATCAAAATTTATTTTATTTCGCTTCACAAATGAACCGTTGCTTCCGATCGCATGCCAGATCATTGAAGCCAATCCAAGGGCAAGTTGCAGATTTCCATAACGTCAAACAATTCTCAGGATTTCCATCATAGGTACCAGATGGCTCTCCAGGAAGCCACTTGTTCAAATTCAGAAATCGTCCCTTAGAAACCCAGTACCAGTTACCTTCATTACCCAAGTCCGCACCTCCGATCCAAAAGCCATTGTCTTGCCATCCTGCGAAAAATAAATTTTTTAATTATTTTAAGCAACAATATTAGTAACAACATTAGTTATAAAGTCGCGAACGTTACCTTTTTCATCAAGAAAATTTTTAGTGAAAGGAGCCAATACATCAAATACTTCTTCAGTATTCACAGTGGCCAAATTCATTCCATGTGATGCACAATGTCGCTGAGCCATAAACCAGTTCATCTATTAAAAAAATACTGTCCCAGTCTAGAGAACTACGTCCATATTACGAAATAACGTAAAATACCTCCTTATCGCAAAAAAAGTATACCGCATCGCCTGTCTGCCAATCCGTTGGGATAAGCTCACATCCAGTCAATGACCTTGCAGTTCTAGAAGCAGTAGCGAAGGCCAACAACGTGCAGGCAGCGAAAGTCAACTAGAATTATAGGGAAAATATGGTATGTTGATGGAAATTAAATAAAAATACACTTACGAAAAAACGCATGGTGTTTTGTCACCTCTTTCGCTGGAAAAGCAGAAGATACGCAATCTGAAAGAGAATCTGCACTCTGGCTAGCTTCCATAGCACGAACACGCTTTTATAGTCCAGTGTCAAACGAGTTTTATTGGTTCCGTGTTTCCTGTGCGTTTTTAGTAGTGTGACTTTTGCTAAAACAGGATAGAGCTTCCGTGGAATAGGTGCTTCCCTGAAACCAAGGCCGTACACGGGGATTTTTGTTCGGGAAGTATTTGGGAGTTTCGGAAGGTGTTTGCTAAATGTATTAACACTTGGTAGACGTCTATACTGCCATTATAAAGTAACCATTAAATCATGAATATTATGGATCTCGTGGTTATCCTATATTACTTGAGTGTAATTACAGTTAAGTTACGTTAAGTGTTAAGTTACGTTTTGTGTGAAGTTACGTGAATGAGGGTTCATTTAATTCGGCTACCATGGACACATAATATAGAATTAAACCAACACGCACTGCCACATTACACGGATAGAAACGATCTTTAGGTATAACTATCACATCAACCAAGCAGTAGCAGTGAAAGCTATTGCAAGTAAAAAAAAAAGAAAAAAAAAAGAAATCAATCGAAAATACAACAAAATAAGATGCTATTTTATTAACAAAGACCATGGATTTCGACGTGTGATATCGCAAGCAAACCCGGAACATCTTTCTTTATCAAGACATGGCGTCCTCCGGACAATCCGACGCAAGTTAAAATCATATCTTTGTCTAGAACTCCACTTTGTCTACCGCAAAACGTTTTCGCGTCCCTAGGATCAGTCAAATCCTGTAGTACATAAGCTACCAGTGTTTCGACGCTGCTTATCTGTTGCCTACACTTGATTTTCTCTATGGAACACGTGCTAGGCAGGCTGTACCACCATTCCGGTATAGTACCAAGACTTTGGTTGCTTTTGTAATGATTTCTGTTGTCGTCCTTGAACGCCAGACATGGTGGGAAGGAATTATCAAGGAAATAGCTTGAAGCATTGGCATCTTTTGCAGAGGTGCACGAATTTATGGTATTTTGGTCGGCTATTACGGTACCCATGGCTGTGATGTGACAATTCTCGGTTTCGTTGTCCACATAGAATTTCCCCCCGGTAATCTTCTAAAAGTCATACCAGTTCGTTTTGGTGTTGATGTAAATTGGAAGTTACGAATAAACGGAAATTGAAAAGGAGTAGAACGTAACAGTATATATTGTTTTTCTCACAAGATGGTAGCGCGCGCTCCTTCTGATTTTTATTATTATTATTTTTAAGGTAAGGCCTACATTCAAAGAGACAGTAAAGACATAAGACGTGCTAACAAGTTTTAAGAAGAAAATGGCAATCAATGGTCTTTCTCCCCTTATGACCTTAACCTTAAGACCTTAGTGGAAATAGGCCTCAAGATTTCTGAATTTTGTTCCTTTATGTCTAGCTGCCAAGACTCCTGAAGGTGAATAATCTATGAAATAAAATCCGCTTGCTACAGGTGGGTGCCGCCATTTTATCACATCGTTAAGCAATGTAGCATACCGAGCAATAAAAAATTCATTGTCGATCTGAATAACGATTAGGCCTTGCCCCCAAAGAATAGTTTTCTTTATTGTGATCAACGTCATTTTGCCATTCTGGACATGCCCAATTGTTTATATCGGACTAGCAAACGTTAATGAGTGACAGTCTAACTACAACCGAGCCACGATGAAGGTTCTCTTGTTCTTTTTGATCTCGCATAATTCACTGTCGTTTGGTCAACTTTTTACCACTACTAATTGGACTCTATGTCCTGTGATTCACGAAAATTTCAAGCGTTTTACTCCACCTAGACAAGCAATTTCTCCCACTCATTGTTTAATTCAATGCAACTATACCCCCAAATGTAAAGCGGCTCTCTGGAAACGTAAGCAAGCAATAATACGGTACGGTACTTGTCACAGAATATTGGAAGAATTTTCGCAGGAAGCTGGCCAAGCTGTACCTTAGCATCCTATGAAGGGAGCAATCAAGCCGATTTCCCTTGGATGGATGCAAACGGGTTATTTTACGTACAAAACAAAACTGTTCATTGTCACGTCACTGGTATGGCAGACAAAGCTCTGGTGGACAAGGATAATTACACTGCTTGCAGCGCCCAAAACAAAACAGCCAATGCGTCAAGTTTTCTCGACAGTAATCCACCCTGTTACGCGCTGAAAGAGGATGGAAAAAATCCATACAACAGCTCTCAGGCTCTGAATACTACACCCGAATGGTGGTATAACATGCAAACTACTTGTTACGTTGAGAAAATTAAATGTAGGCAACAAATAAGTGGCAATGAAACAATCGAAGCTTATGTACTACCGAGTCTAGCCTCTAGTAGAGATATTGCTACCTTTTGCAACAAAGATAGTGCAGCTAAAGACCATGATTTGTGGTTTAATTGCTACGGTCTTGCAGAAGGACGTTACGTCCTACTAAAGAAAGATATTCAAGGTTTTCTTGCTATATCACATGTGCAGATTTATGGTCTTTGTCTTTAAACACGTTCTGTTTCGCAAGTCTTTACAGTAGTAGTACTTGTTTAGTCCACAGATTTGTGAACAAGCCAGCAATTTATGAATAGTAATAATACTAATTCCCACTGAGGTCATAAGGTCTTTTGACCATGATTACCCTGTGACACCCCGGCCAGCAAGCCTAGTGGGGACTAATTCATTAGGGAGTCCCTGCTAGGCTAAATTAGAAAGAAAGCGAAATTTTTTCTAGCTTGAGCCCGTGAAAATCAAGTGTCCACATTTCCCTTCCTTGTGACACCCTGTGAAGCCCTTGTCACCTTATGACCTCAGTTTGAATAGGCCCTAGGCCTGCAATACAGTGTTTTGGGCAATACACATATAACTCTGAAATAATATTAATACCACGGACCTCTCGCATGCTTTTACATTTCGTAAAGTAGTTTATTGAATTTAGTCGACTTTAAACGTACTCTACTTGTTATATTTAATGATTTCTAATTACAAGAATGCTTTTTAATGACATCTGAAAAGCAAACGTGCAAAAGAAACGGAAACTAGTACAGCCATCTTGTGAGAAAAATACATGAGTAATTACCCAACTCGGATGGCCTTCACTGCAAAGTATGAATTGACAGCTCCTTTTAAACTCTGATTACTGTCTTACGTATTAATGTGTGTTTTGTTTCGCTCAACTGAACATGCAAGTCAGTTTTTAACGGACTCTTGGACGTTAGTCAAAAGAAGTATGGTGAACTTGGACGACGAATTGGTGTTACTTTTTCTTTGTTATTTTCTTTGAAAATCGACATCGTTGTCACTTTTGCATGTGTGTCTGTGCAACAATATTAGCAAGTAATTTGTAGTCTAATAATTCATTCCTGTGATGTTAATGGATCAAGCTTATTAATGTCATAAAACGAATACGCAGCTACGTTGCCTATCGCATTTTCGCTGCGTCTCGTAAACGCTAATGTGCAGCGATCACTCCTGATATCGTACACTTTTACGATTCGTATGCGTTGGAAGCAAGTCTGGGCCATTCTGATAGAATAACGATTGCCTTGATCATTCAATGCACAGAAGTCAAGCAAGAAACCTATTCGTCTAAACGAAAATCCATATCCGATATATAAAAAAATATATATAAAAAATACCACTAAACGTATAGCAATTGTATAAATATTCGCATAGGTCAGCTTCCATCAAATTTGAAGCTTTATATACAACAACCGCGTGTAAATATATTCGTCAGGCAACAAGAGATTACTGGTAAGTAATAAATCTTAACAACATTATCGGTCTCCTTCCTTGCAATAAACACCGGTTTTATTCATCTAGTAGTAGGAACATTGGCTCATTTATTTCGTCATAAAGCTATGACGACTACACACAAGCTAATAAATCTGTCAGTTGTTGATCGAAATGTCAATTACACTAAGTCGTAGGTAATGGTCTTGTGGGCATGCCTTATGTTTGGCCTATCACGGCAATATAACGCAACCAAAGGCAGTCAATCGCTACACTTCCACGATGAAAGTCCTCTTGTTCTACTTAATTCCGTTTACTACAGTGTTAGTTCACGGAACGTTTCTCAGCACTAACTGGACCCTTTGTCCCGTGGCCCACGCAAATTTTCAGCTTCTACGAGACGGACACTCATCGTCACCATTTCATTGTTTGGCGCGTTGCAACTCCGCTCCAGGCTGCAATGCCATTCTCTGGAAAAGTAAGTTTATTGCAAGAATCTAAACGAAAAATACTTATATAAATTGTACAGAAAGCTGGTCAAGCTGTAGTTTAGCGTTTTACGAATCGAGTACAAAAGATTACTTCTACTGGATGATGGCACGCGAGAAATTTTACGTGCAAAACAAAATGGCCCATTGTCACATTAAAAATATGGGCAAAATTATAGCGGGCAGGGATAACGTCACCCTTTGTAAAGGTCTACGTATTGCCAACGCCTCAAGTATTTATTATGGAGCAAACTTCAAACCTTGTGATGCGATAAACGACGACGACAGTAAACCTTTCAAAAGCAACCAAGATGGCAGTACTGTACCCGAATGGTGGTATGATATGCGTACAACCTGTTACATTGAAAAAATAAAATTTAGGCAGCAATCAGACCGAACAGAAACATTCGTGGGTCATGTATTACCAGACCTCAGGGCCCCGAGAGATAATAAAACCTTATGCAATAAAATGATTGGAAGTAAAAACACAGATCTTCTGTTAAATTGTAACGGGATTTTTGCTGGGCGTTACGTTCTTATAAAGAAAGTAAATCCGGGGTTACTATGGCTTTCGCGCGTAGAGATTTACGGCCTCTGCCTTTAGTCACTGCCTGTTGCATTGCACACCAATACTGACCAACTAGTATTTTCCCCTTATAGATGAAAGTTTCACTACTAAATTGTGTAACAGCACTATTATTGTTTGCGAAAGGGTAATACAGACAAACCATACACAATCGCACTACTAACCAATATTCTTACTTATTTTTGATGACTTCCATTTATTTATAATGTTTTTATCCAGAAGTACTGCAAGTACGCAATCACATTACGTAAGTAGTTTATCATTTGACAGAAAATGTGTGAAAAACAATTTACAGGATATGGTGCAGTATTGTAACACCAAATCGCTTGAGATAACAACGCAAAATAAAGCGAAATGTTTTGGAGACATTACATAAATCTCAAAGCTTAATCATCAGTTGACTTTGGTGGGCCGACGTTCAGCACTTTTTCTAGGACATCGCCCATGGAATCTGATATGCCAAAAAATTTAATTAAAACGAAGTTTTCGAAGGCGAATTACCTTTAACTTACCCAAAAACGGCAACGATTTCCGGTAATAGACGAAAACCACGTAGTACAAGAACCCAACAAAAAATGCGAGAATAGTGTACAAAAATTCTACACCGGGGTTTGTTACAATTGGCATAATAACCAAAAATACGGCCATGAGAAAAACAAAGACTGGAATAATTACTGGCACCTGATATAAATCGTATACATCATCATTTACTTTTATGGTGAAATTGAGTTGGATTTTACGTACTTGATAGAGCACTTTGACTTTATCTGCTCTTCTTTTCATAATTAAAAGCACCACCATGGCAACGGCATTAAATATCCATGACGTAAATGAGAATATGTTAATAAGGCTTGACACATTCCCAAGAAGAATCATGATACAGCCTAAAAATGACTACAAAAGATTTTGCATGTCATGAGTATATGATTACAAAATAATTATACACGGTAATTTAATTTACAATGCATAAAAATAATTAAAATATACATATTGAGGAGGCATATTCAACGCATATAAGAGATACGACTTGATTGAAATTAAACTTAAATCTACCACAAAATATTCGACCTTACGCTGAACAAAACAGCAGGCTTAGGAGTATTTCTGTCTATGTCAATGTAAGACAAGATCTTTGGAAAATGGCCTTCTCGTCCAGCTGCGAAGCACAACCTTGAAAACGTCTTCAATCTTCATTCAATCCAAGGAAATAAAAAATAAAAATACCGAGATCCCGTAAAACTCGCGCCATTCTGACTCCCAAATATTGACATCGCCACGAAAAACGGAATAATTACGCTGGCTTTGCCAAGGACGTATTTTCCCCAATCCTATTGGTAAAAAAGTGGAAGGATTTTTTTTTTTTTTTTTTTTTTTTTTTTTTTTTTTTTACCGTAGCCACGGCTTTTGAAGTAACCATCTCCTTGGGTGTAAGCACTGCAAGAAAAGCAATGTTGACCAAAACGTAGCATAGCGTAACAATGGCAATCCCGGACAAGATACTTCTAGGTAAGTTTTTGGCCGGGTTGCGAACTTCTTCCGTGATCATGGTAATATTTGCCCTGCGTAAGACAGCGATTTTCATTCCATAGACATTTCGTGTTAAAAAAAATAGATTTTACCATCCAGTGTACGCGTACAAACATGAATAAAAAGCTTTCGCTATATTTCCTGGTGAATCCGTTGTGTCTTTCATAGCATCAGTAAAGTTTTCAACACTGCCTTCATTTAAACCGACTTATTAAAAGTTCTCAAAATTTCTAGAATATAACCTACCTAGGCCGACTTCGTAAAATCCACCGACAATAATAATGAGAATCGCTGCAACCTTAGCAATTGTGAAAACAACTTGCACTTTGGCTGCCACAGTTACGCTATAGCAATTGATAAATGCAACCAGACCTACGTAAACCAATACCGACGTAAAGAAAAGCAATTTTCTTGCTTTTACAGTCATGCAATTTTGCAACGTATTCAATACACGTGGTCATTAGAGTCCATATCAATAAAACAATGCTTTTTCACGAATGTAGTGCAACTTTTCTTGTAATAACTAAAATACGGCAATAAAGTCGCATACCTAAGCATACGAGAGCTCCAAGTTTTGTTGCAAAAGCGATGTTTGGCGAATCGCCGCATATATGGAACGCTTGGATAAACGGCGTTATGACGTAACTGGCAAAGCTAGTAAACGCGATGGCTTGAGAAGTGGCTCTTGTAAAAAGCGTGGTGATCCATACGTGTAAGAAAGCCGGTAAAGGACCCCAGAAGGGATGCATTTTTCCGAAACATTTTAAGAAATACGAATAGTCGCCGCCAGATTTTGGAATAAGAATGGCTAATTCGGCATACGCTAAAGCACCTACAAAGTCGTCGATATCCATTATTCATCCTGCTGTCAAAAGGATGTGTAGGTACCAAGAGACGATAGCAATCCACTCGCTGTCCAAACAATCAAACATAAGCCAACCGAGCCTGTTTGTGCCAAGACCCTTCCGGGTGAAATGAAAATTCCGGTTCCTAATAACCACAAATTTTTCGCAGAGAATTAACTTTCTTTTTTTTTTTACTTAAAACAATACAAATTTGTTAAATCCTAGTAATACGTATTTTTAACCAAATGACAAAAATACTAATTTAAGCAAATTACCAATGATAATTCCAACAACGAAAGCTGTCCCTCTGACGTAACCAACTTTTCGCGCCAAAACTAACCCAGTTTGTTCCTTTTCATTGGAAACTTTCGCTTTGACATCACCTAAACATTGTTACGTAAAGGTAAAATCGCTTAGTAAGTGCAGAGCACGCGATACATTGTATGTTATATTAATTTGCAAGAGTTTTTTAAATGTACAACTCACTATCGGGAACAAAGGCTGGGTTATCCATTACACCACTGGAAGCTCCAAGGTTCACTCACAAACTGAAGGGGAAATAAAGATGTTCGACTTAAGTGAACCTGTCTGCTTGACGTTCAGCGAAGTTTTCCGTTGGATGTGCTGACGAATAAAATTTACGGAACACATTTTCATTCAGCAGCACGAAACACCGTAATGAGGCGAGACAATGAACTTCGACCTGATTCTTCGGACGACCTGTTTCACAAATTCATATGATCAGTAGGCTGATAGAAGATACACACGATTACCCTAGCATAATAATCGAATCTAAGAAAGAGATCTTACAAACGAGTTTATAAATAGCTTCATTTGTATTGACTAATCGCGCAGGTATTTTACAGTCTTAGAAATGAAGAAGAAAAGTTAACCTGCAACAACAATATCTTCAAAACGGTGGTTTTACAGTTTATAAACAAACAAGTTTATTTCAAGTAGAAAAATTGCCAATCATTATATACATTTACAAAAACTGCCTAACGTTATGACGGCACAGCATATCCAAGTTTATTTTATTTCTCTTCACAAATGAACCGTTGCTTCCGATCGCATCCCTCATCATTGAAGCCAATCCAAGGGGCATTTTCATAACTCCATAACGTCAAACAATTCTCAGGATTTCCCTCAAAGGTACCAGATGGCTCTCCACAAAGCCACTTGTTCAAAGTCAAAAATCGTCCGTTAGAAATCCAGTACCAGTTACCTTCATTACCCAAGTCCGCACCCCCGATCCAAAAGCCAGTATATTGCCATCCTGAGAAGAATAAAGTTTTTAATTATTTTAAACAACAATATTAGTAACCATGTTAGTTATAAAGTCGCGAAAGTTACCTTTTTCATCAAGAAAATTTTTAGTGAAAGGAGCCAATACATGAAATACTTCTTCAGTATCCACAGTGGCCAAATTCATTCCATGTGATGCACAATGTCGCTGAGCCATAAACCAGTTCATCTATGAAAAAAATACTGTCCCAGTCTAGAGAACTGCGTCCATATTACGAAATAAGGTAAAAATACCTCCTTATCGCAAAAGAAGTATAACGGATCGCCTGTCTGCCAATCCGTTGGTATAAGCTCACATCCAATCAATGACCTTGGAGTTCTAAAAGCAGTAGCGAAGGCCAACAACGTGCAGGCAGCGAAAGTCAACTAGAATTATAGGGAAAATATGGTATGTTGGTGGAAATTAAATAACAATACACTTACGAAAAAACGCATGGTGCTTTGTCACCTCTTTCGTTAGAAGAGCCGAAGGTACGCAATTTGAAAGAGAATCTGCACTCTGGCTATCTTCCAGAGCAGGGACACGCTTTTATAGTGCAGTTTCAAACGAGTTTTATCGATTCGTTTTTTCCCTGTCCGTTTTTACTAGTACGACTTTTGCCAAAACAGGATAGAGCTTCAAGGAAACAGGTGTTTCCCTGAAACCTTGACCATACACGGGGATTTTTGTTCGGCGGTTATTTGAGAGTTTCGGGATGTGTTTGCTAAATGCATTAACACTTGGTAGACGTCTATACTGCCGTTATAAAGTCCACTAACCAATAAATCGTGAATATTACGGAACTCGTGGTTATCCTATGTTATTTGAGTGTAATTACAGTTATGTTATGTGACGTTACGTGAATGAAGGTTCTTTTAATTCGGCTACCATGGACACATAATATTGTGGCGTTCGTTGTTCCCCAACTGTCAAATTTCGTAGCCGCCCAACAATGAATCTTAAGATTCATTGTTGGTAAGAATGAAATCCCCTGCACCCAGCCTGTGATAGTTAGTTCCTTTTTGACCTTCTTCTGAGCCAGACTCATTTCTTTAGCGTACAAATTGATTGTTGGAAACGTAAAGTGAGAGTTAGCACGAGAAGGAGAGTGTTTTTGTGTGATTTTGTATTGGAGTTCGTTTTGGTGTTGCTATAAATTGGAAGTTAGGAATAAACGGAATTTGAAAAGGAGTAGAACGTAACAATATAGAATTAAACCAACATGCACTGCCAAATTACACGGATAGAAACGACCTTTAGGTACAGCTATCACATCAACCAAGCAGTAGCAGTGAAAGCTATTGCAAGTAAAAAAAAAAAAAAGAAAAAAAGAAATCAATAGAAAATACAACAAAATAAGATGCTATTTTATTAACAAAGACCATGGATTTCAACGTGTGATATCGCAAGCAAACCCGGAACATCTTTCTTGATCAAGACATAGCGTCCTCCTGACAATCCGACGCAAGTTAAAAACATATCTTTGTCTCGAGCTCCACTTTGTCTATCGCAAAACGTTTTCGCGGCTCTAGGATCAGTCAAATCCTGTAGAACATAAGCTACCAGTGTTTCGTTGCTGCTTATCTGTTGCCTACACTTGATTTTCTCTATGTAACACATGCTCGGCAGGCTGTACCACCATTCCGATATAGTAGCAAGACTTTGGTTGCTTTTGTAATGATTTCTGTTGTCGTCCTTGAACGCCAGACATGGTGGGAAGGAATTATCAAGGAAATAGCTTGAAGCATTGGCATTTTTTGCAGAAGTGCACGAATTTATGGCATTTTGGTCGGCTATTACTGTGCCCATGGCTGTGATGTGACAAATCGCGGTTTCGTTGTCCACATAGAATTTTCCCTCGGTAATCTTCCAATAGAAATTGTTTTGGTTTTTTGTTTGGTAAGATGCCATGGTACAGCTTGGCCAAGTTACTGTGGTAATTATGATTGTAAGAAATCGTCACTTACATCGCTTGCTTGTCTACCTTTCCAAAGAGCAGCTACGCAACCAAGAGTGGAGCTACATTGCGTTAAACAATGAATAAGTGACACTGCGGATCCTGATTTTAGAATTTTGAAGTTTTCGTGAATCACGGGACACGCGGTCCAATTCGAAGGTTGGAATGCTTGACAGTTCAACGATGAAAAATGAGTAACTAAGAAGTACAGAACAAGCTTCATTGTGACAGTCTCTTCCACCAGTGTTGCTAATGTCGGATTTTCTGCTTTATATAAAGAAACGAATATTTCCGTAACGATCAATGACTATGCTTCGTGCAGCTCATAATACCGCACAGCAGTAGGCTACTTTTTTTCTTATTTTCTTTTTTAAACCTTTTGTCGGTGTTAATGGATAAACCAATTACTGCAAATGCCATAATTATGGTAGTATGACGCCATAAAAAATGATGACAAAAAACGCCGCGTTTATTGTCAGAAGCCAGGCACGCTTATGACATACTAATGATCGCTCGCATTAGCATGTCGTTCTAATACACTGCTCCGGTACCTATTGCCCAAAATTAAGAAGTACACAAAGCAAGATTAGGCTGTGTTTCCATTGCCATCTTAACACGTGGTAGTGAGCAAATCAGAACAGATTACCTTGCTACTTTCGGCTGTTAATACGTTCCTCCTACATTTTTAGCTGCAAACACAGCAGAAGTTACCTAAAGATGCATTTGGGAGCAAAACTAGCACCATAATCTTCAATATTTTGCTCCGTAACACGTATTAAGATGGAAGTGGAAACGCAGCTTTAGAAGCCTTGCGGCTCTGGTTTATTGGTTTATTTATTGATGGTTTATTTCTTTTTCGCAAGGAACTTAGGAATTCAGAAATTGTTTACATTTTCTACTGGATTAATTATTGACATAATAAAATATTGAAATCGTTCGCTAAGCTCTTATTTATTGACAAATTTCAGTTTTTTTCTTACTATAGTTTGTGCAGTCAATTCACGTACAATCGCGATCGTTAAGTCTGACCGAGGAGATTATCTACAATTTGTTCGCATTAACATAAACGACACATGGTATAGTTGCTTGCTGATGTGCAGCATTTCTTTCTAATGCTTCAGTGTGACAGCCGAAAACGACGTGTCACAAATGCGACATGGGTCGTCTTAAAAATTCTACTAAAACTAGTGTTTATTATTCCTTTGGAACGAATAAGCTTTATTCGTATACTTCCCAAAGGCGTTATTATTTCAGCACTTGAAGTGCTCTTATAAGTGCTCTTGTAACCGACTTATAACCGCTCTTATTAAATTGTTTTATGCAGAACTCAGATTATAAATACAGATTAACTTAAAAAAAAATCTTCGTTTTTCTGGTACATTTTGGCTATTTTGTGAGTAAAATGGAAACAAATTTTGCTTCTTAGAAATCCTTGCAGAACTGGAGTCTACTTAGCGTTTACTTGCGTATTGGTAATTGTGGGTATTGTGTAAGTACGCGTATAAAGTACGTTTTTACATTTCATTGTCAAAATGAATCTATGTAAGATGAGGTGATTTATTATTGTTCTACAAGTTCAAGTTATTACAAATCTTGAAAAGGTAATCATCACCATATTATTTAACAACAAACATGAATTCCAGACTATAGTACACCAAACATTAAAGAGAGTCTTTGGATTTCACAAAAACGTTATGACTGGTCTAAACGCAAATCAAAGATTAAATTAGCAATTTTTCTCATTGCTTCGTGTTGCTTTGCTTCTGGCATGGATTTGATATCCGCCGTAAATGCTGTCATATACTTATCAACAATGGAATGGCTATTAAGTATTTCAACATGTGACAAAATTTGCTCACTCTTTTTTAAATTTTCTCTCAGCAGATTTTCGAACCAGTCTTTCGCTACAACTTTCGGTGCTTCTCTCATGTAAAAGTCCGTGGAGATATAAGGTGACGCCAAAGTTGAGGTACACGCGTACTTGGACTGTTCGAGCTGAAAACTAGTCTCTGAAACATTATTGCCAGCGAAATTTCCTTCATCTTCAGTTAAGGGATCCGTCGGCATGTTTTCTACAATTAAGTCATACGAAGCGTCCGCGACATCTTCTGGAGTCTCATCTTCAGATACATAGTGCGTGACGTTTTTCGAGTTCCTCAACTGTAGACGCTCGTCCATAAAAGTCATCATGCTGTAAAGCGGCCAGTCACTTTCAACGGGAACATTCGTATCGGCACGACTTGACGCAAGAAGAAGTTCTCTTCGTTTTCTTATGAATGTCAGCTTGAGGACGTTCCAACGATTCTTCACAAATTCCACTAAAAAGCAAATAAAATATACATAAAATAAAGTGGCATTTAAAATAATTCACCTTAATCATAAGGATCTTACCGTTTACACCACACTCAGTCGCTATTTCCCGCCAAGCGTTTTCAATAAAACCAGGGTCGTGATGTTCTTTGAGTTTTTCGTTATAAATCGATTCTCTTTCTTCAACAGCTTTGATAATTTGTTCGTCGTGTGCAATACTCATTTCCTTATTGACGAGTTTGGCTTCATCCAAGCTTGTAGAGGGACGTTTCTGAGGACTACTTCTACTCCTGCGTGCGATGTGTCGGTTCATAAAATCAAGCATGCTGTAAAGCGGCCAACTGATTTCAACTTGCTCCTTGACAGAGGGATCATTTTTGGTGGCTTCAATTACTTTCCTTTTCCTCCTAAATTTTAATTTAATGTAATTCCAACGGCTTTTGATTGAGTCTTCTAGAATAAGAGATGAACAAATTAGTGCTTTGGAACTTACAAAATTAGCAAATTTACCTTCGCCAATTCGGCCACATTGTGCAGCTACTGCCTTCCATGCCTTCTCAACTAAAACGGGGTTATGGTAGTCTTTAGTATTTTTATTGTAAAGGGCTTTTCTTGATTTAACAGCCCTGACTATCTTTTCGTCCAAATCCAAGTTCATTTCACTGTTAAGCAAAGTCTTGTCCTAAATTTTAAGACTAAGCCAAGCTTAGGAATCGAGAAAGCCAAGCATAAACAAAGACCTTAAGACCGCCCATCCGTGTCCTATTGGCCTGTTTTAAGCTTGTCTTTAGATGCGGGGATTTGATTTTTGAGTAGCGTTGAGACCGTCTTGCAACACTTGTTACGCATGGAGACTTTTCGCAAAAACTACAGCGGTTTGGAACTCAGTCGCTTAGGCGAATTATCGCTAAATACCTCTTCAAGTCCTTCACGAGGCATTCCAACACCACTAAACAATGTTCGTTCATGAACCAGTTGGAATAGATCAAAGTTCTGGCAATTCGAAGCCAACGCAATTGTGAAAGACTGCCATTTACTTACTCGACCAATGCTCCCTTATCCACGCATTTAAATTTGGACTCGACAATATAATTTTTAATAACAACTGCACTTAACTACCAGCTTCCGCCCGTGGTCTAAACAACCATTGACCAGCATTGTAAAGTAATTACAGAACCCTGGTACGCAATATGGGTACAGGTGCGGCAAAATTTATGAATGATACCCACGCTTGTTATATAATAATTCCGTACGTGTTTCTAAGTCTTCAGAAGATTGGATCATATTACGTTAAGTTTTTATTTGTGAGCCACGTGTTGATATAAATGCAGGGCGAATTGGAACTTAATTTTCTGGTCGTTGACTGGAACAGAGAAGCCAAAAAACGCAACCCAGAAGCAAAATTTTACGGAATTCGGAAAAAAAAAATCGCCAAGAATTTTACCCTGAAGATGAGATTCTGCGAAGCACAGCAACCACCACGTTCGCGGGTTGACAGTTATGACGACGCAATTTCTTTGTGTACAATTCTTTAATGCTAACAATTCTGTAAATGAAGAATCGTTAGTTGAGTCTTGTATTTGTCTAGCATGTAACGCTTGTATTTGTCATGCGTGCTGACGAGACTTTTAACAATATGCATATTTATTAAGCAAAGCAATCTTCAGTAATAAAACTGTATTTTTATAATATCACAATGTCCAACACAACCCTTATAATTAATTACGAATATAATCGAAAGTATAGCTCACATTTACGGTCTGGGCGTTAGACAACGATTCATAACTAGGTACAGAAATATAGCCGTATTTTTCCAAAACATTCTCACATGCCATTTGCGTAGCATTAATTTGTTCCCACGGCAATTTTTGCCACGTCGAAATCCGACTGCCCCGTTTACGCATCGTGTAGAGAAACACACTTTCTTTAGAAGTGTGTGTGGTAATGAACTCACGCACTGAGGCCGTTTCGGGAAACTTTAAGCGTTGCAAAAGCCACGATGACATCTTCTCAGGATCTATGGCCAAATCCTCGTACCTAAGCACTGTAAAATGGTCTGGAAACTCTTTTGCAGCTTGCAATGCCGTTTCGTAATTATCACGCATCAAGTCGCACAGTCGCTCTCTGTTGGCGCAGCTCCCTCTGCACCACATGCTGGCGCGCAGGCGAGACGCCATGACACCACGTGGGTCTCTCACCAGCAAAATTACGTGCAGGTTCAGGCGTGGATCACGTAACAACGGAAGCGTGTAGCGCAGGGGCACTCGGACGACTTTAATAACTTGGATAGGAAAGTGATGACACGCGAAAGACCACGCATGTTTTTCGTAACAACTGTGAATACCGGACTCCCTGCAAATATTCACAAAGGCTTCATTGTTGCGGAGCAGAATTCCAAGGATAGTCTTCGATACATTAAACGCTTCTTTCAAGCCAAGGTAGTCGCAATGTAGGATTTTTCTTAGATCTTCCATGACTACAGGTGCTTTGACATCACTCGGGACATTAAGATCTGACTTCATGTGATATAGTGGCTCATAGTTGTAGAAAGTACCAGGAACGGCCCTTAGAAGCTCCCCCGTGAAAGTCGACCCACTACGCCACGTCGTGACTATTATAACGCGTTTGACCACACCACTTCGATTGGATGAAGTCATTCCTTGTTCTCCGAGTATCGCTCGAGCTGTCATGGTTCGGTTGACTACCGTAGTTTGAAACAATTCGCCAAGTTTGTATGTTTTTCTTGAAACGCCTAATGTGTTACAAAGCAACCAAAGGCACAGTAAAACAGAAAAATAAAATTAGAATCAGGAAAACTCTGTTTCGGATGTTCTTTTAGCTAGTAAAATAAGGTTTACCTTCAAAATCAGAAGAACGCCTTAATGAATTCGTCATAGCAGGCCATCTTACGGAATAATGCTGGACTATCTGCAGAGTTACGAAAACTGCGACAGCGAAACAAATGAACACTAGACACCTGGTGAAGTGTATTAATGTAAACATCGAAAACATATTTTTGGGAGGTTTTTGTATCATTTTGATCTGCCCGAAATTAATTGTATTTATGAGAAAAAATAGCGTCCCAACTTCTCAATGAGTCTACATTCCACGCTGTGAACAGTTCAGGAGCAAATATTGAAGTAATATAGGGCGGCGATGCGTTGCGTAATATGCAACAGATGTTTGTTTATCAATTACAAGCTCCTTGTTACAAACCGTTGGCAAAAAAAAGAACTTGCTGGCTAAATTATTTGAGTGAAACAGGTCTCTTTTTCACCATGTCAGTCATTTGCTTCCACACGCGCATTTTCCAAATTAAAATTCATCTTCTATTGTCTTCCGAAAGCGGCCCGAAGAATGTTGCATTGTGACTGGGTTGTTACTCCTTTTTTCAAAGTTATAAGGTAATATGTTTTTGAGCTGCAATAATACTGTCTGCGCAAGTATCCAAGTCATCATACAAGTGAATGGCTCACTTTATAAGGTGAGCGTAACAGAAACGAGTGTATTTTTTTTTCGTCTGCATCAGCAGGGAACGAATGTTTTATTTGCTCTAGTTGCTCTAAAAAGCGATAACGAAACACATGTTCGGCAAGGATTCGTTTCAATGAAAACAAAAGGAAACAGATTTTTTGGTTTCTAATGTGGACAGTCAAAAATTGGCGTAGTAACGAAAAGATTTTCCTACAAAAAATGTGCATTGGTACAAAATCTTTACAAAATGGCATGTTGAGGCTTTGATACGTCATTAATTAATATGTATCACGTTAGAGAAGTAGTTTATAAAAATTTATTACTCATTATTACACATTCACCCAAAATCAACAAAACTTTCCTTGCTTCCATAAGATAGCTCTAGACTAGAAGCTATAAAATTTATTACACTTTCTTACAAATTTTCTACAAATTTAGTACTGTCTCCAAAGTCACTAATGCGATTTAATATGCTGAACTGACGTTTTGAACTATTGAAAAACCGAGAGTTACGTACACATTAATATAACGTGATGCAAGTATTCATTACTTGCGATCACTTTCACACAAACAACTACGCCATACAAGAACATACAACGTGTACATGCACTAATAGTGCACCTGAACATCCAATCTTACAAGAACAGGAACAAGCACTACATAATTACACGTGGAAAAAGGCTTCAGTTGCTAATTTATCCCAGGTACCTTATCTCAAAATTGCTAAGCAATTATAAAATTTACAGAAGCTTTAGTTTCAGCATTACACAACAATCTTAACTTCCGGTTATGTTGTATATCTAACATTCCCTGTAATTTAGCACAATCTTGTTTACTAAGGTGCATTGTAATGGAGAAAGCCACATGTTCGTAATAAGTAGAGCAACATAACAAGATTGTTAAACAATAGATATCTTTTTCTAATTTAAGCTTCCCGGGCTTTAATATTTAGGTTATGATTTAGACATAGAAGCGAATTTCGCACGACCTGGTTAAGCATTATTTCATATTGTTTCTTTGTAATTGTTTGAAAAATGTCAAACATTAAAACAAAAGCACCAGCTATAAAATCTATCTCATTTTTTCACCACAACAAAAAATTCGAGTAACCTGTCGAGACTTATAAGAGCTTCGTCGATTTACGGAAATTCGGTGTTTAGGTCACGTTCATTACATGAACTACAATTCTAGGTTATTCTTTCACAGACTTGACTGCCTGCTGACCGGAGCATTTATGGCGGGGAAATTGTTTTTATGACTATCGCGTTGGGCATAGGAAGCAAGTATAAAGGCTTGGCCCTTGTGGGTTGACCTCGTCTAACCTAGTAACGATAGCCTGGCTTCGACATAGCCAGTTTTCTGAGAATGGAGCCCTTATTCGTAGTACCCATCCTACTTAACGGTTTTGGGATCTTCAGTTTCCTCATTTCCTGGGTTTCGACAGAACAACGAATTCCGTACTTTTATTGTTCAGCTGCCCTATTGAATACAAGTCCAACAATTCTTTACGGTATGTGAACCTTTGCAAAATGTGGTTGAATTCCGTAGAAACTGCGAGTGTCCGTAAGATAAGTCACAGCAAGTACTTAATTAAAGTTACAGTCAACAATGTTTAGTAAACGAAAAACTGCACAGAAAAGAACTGAGTTTACTGCAAGTTCCAGCATCTTCAAAGAATCAACAAAAGGCTTCCAACTTATTTCCAAAATCGACGCTTTTACAATAATAAAAAGTCAAGATCCCTCCCAGTATAAGTTAATTCCGATAATTTCGCTAAACATAAGCTTTTGACGTTCACATACAAAACACAGCAACGTTTTCTTTTCACAAATCGTCGCAGGCAGATAGGCTTAACTTGCGCAAGTTTTGCTGGCCCTGGGAAGGGCCGTTGTCATGTCGAGAAGCCAACAAAGGCTATACAACTTCCATGTTATTTCGAGCTGGTATACTTCGTAACCGCTTTCGTGCCTTCACTGACAGCATGCTTGGCCAATTCACCTGGTAAGAGCAGACGAACAGCGGTTTGGATCTCCCTACTTGTAATCGTGGAACGTTTGTTGTACTGGGCAAGACGAGAAGCTTCGGCTGCAATGCGTTCGAAAATGTCATTCACGAAGCTATTCATGATACTCATGGCTTTGCTGGAAACGCCGGTATCAGGGTGAACTTGCTTTAACACTTTGTAGATGTAAATGGCGTAACTCTCCTTCCTGCGACGCTTCTTCTTGTTATCACCTTTTGAAATACTTTTCTGAGCCTTCCCGGCTTTCTTGGCTGCTTTTCCGCTTGTCTTAGGTGGCATGGTGCACTCACGTGGACTGACTGGTTGAGCAAGACTACGAAGCTCGTTTTTATATAAGCTGATCTTGTTACGCGGCGGTAGACCAGCAGAGGTCAGGATACCATTGGTTGGAGTCGCGTTCTAAGCTTTCCGCCTGGTGGCCCGTGCGCCTCTAATATAAAGCCTCGCATCCTTAAACTCCACTCATTAGTCAACTGACACTAGACGCGTAAACATGTCAGGTCGTGGAAAGGGAGGCAAAGTCAAGGGGAAGTCAAAGTCGCGTTCTAACCGCGCTGGTCTTCAGTTCCCTGTTGGTCGTATCCACCGTTTGCTACGCAGGGGAAACTACGCTGAGCGAGTGGGTGCTGGTGCTCCTGTTTATTTGGCAGCAGTTATGGAGTATTTGGCCGCTGAAGTTCTGGAATTGGCGGGGAACGCTGCTCGGGATAATAAGAAAACCCGTATCATTCCTCGCCACTTACAATTGGCCATCCGTAACGACGAAGAATTGAACAAGCTTCTGTCGGGCGTCACCATTGCGCAAGGGGGTGTATTGCCCAACATCCAAGCCGTACTCTTGCCCAAGAAAACGGAAAAGGCTTAAGCTTCATAGACATCAAATTGGCGTCGACATGCTCCAAACGGCCCTTTTAAGGGCCAACCATTTGTTTCTCAAAAGTTGAAATCGAACCATTCAGTTCACTAGCATTAAGTGTCTCTCATGAACGTTGTAGTTTCCGTAGATAAGCCAGATTATTTATTGACATGACGTGATTTTTAAGTAAATAAGTCTGTTTCGTAAATATATAATTTATAGTAGTTGCTTTGGATTTTACATTTTTTACGTAGTTAGAAAGGGAAATATTTTTAATGGATGGGTTTCCAGCTGCATTTGCTCTTCTACATGGTTCCGGAATTTTGTTTTCGAAAAACGTCTCCCTTACGTTGAAAATTTACAATGAATTCGTATAGTGAAACACGTTGTAAGTCTAGCTTGTGACTCGACTTCATCCTGTCCTTGAAACTAATCAATCTTTTTTAAAATTCGTTCATACCATGATTAGCCAACTTCAATTAAAACTATTTAGTTTTTAAAAAAATTATCAAAGAAATTTTTGAGACGGTAAAGGCAACTACAAGCACTGGAATTGTGAATGAGTTCGCAGTGCTTCTTGGAAATGATAATTTTATCACTTGTAACAAATTTTCAAAATTTTGAATTTGGTGCTCGAGTCACGCAATCGATGTAGGTGGAGCCTCGCTTCCTAGAATCTTGAGCCACAAGGAAAACAATGTCGTCAAGCGTCACTGTGCGTCCTCGTGGAGTCCTCGCATCTTAAGACAATTTAGATCGAATAGTAAGAAAAGCTTACTACTAATGTTTGTTTGTATCGTGCCATCCACACACAAAAAGCTAGCAATGTAAGCATAAACTCTCTTCGAAGTGTCAATGCAAATTGTTGGTGAAGTGTAAACAAAGAGCACGATGTTTGACCCTGACCTTGTGCTTCTGGAACTGTAAGTAATTCAGCATCGCTATAAAATCCATTTGATGCACACCACGCATATTGTGCGGCTTAAAATGTATATTTTCTTTTCACAGTTCTCGTCCTTTACAACAAAAATCATCAAATAAGTGGTACTCTATTCTGCCAGAGAGGAAATAAGACCAGGATTGCCGAAATACTGGTAAGAAAATCACAGCTTCCTTGACTTTCACGACAGAAACTACTTAGTAGGCTTGGTGCGAGTATTGAGCAGGGGCAGCTGGCGCACTGTACGGGCGAGCTTGGTAAGCTTGAGCGGGCTTAGCGGCATAAGCACTGGGCTGAAAATACTGAGGTTGCTTAGCCGCATGCTGATAACCAGAAGCAGCATAAGAGGGTTGATGAGAAGCGGAGTAGGCGGGCTGTTGGGCGGTATAAGAGGGCTGGTGAGCGGAATAAGAGGGCTGTTGAACGGAGTAGGCAGGCTGGTGAGCGGAATAGGCGGGTTGGTGAGCAGAATAGGCAGGTTGCTTAGGAGCAACATAGACTGTTTGCTGAGGAGCGGAGTAAGCGGGTTGTTGGGGAACGTAGGCAGCTGGCTGTTGACCTACTGAATGAGAAGCGTGGTGCTGAACATGTGCTGGAGCAGCATGGTATTGTTGCTGAGGTTGGTGGTAAACTTGTTGAGCGGTGTATTGTTGCTGGGGTTGGTGGTACGCAGCTTCTTGTGATTGGTACGCAGGTTGATGGGCGTAAGAAGCGTCAGCTCCGGAGTAACTTCCAGCATCCGTGGCATGTTCGTGATGACCATGATCATGGTGAGCGTGTTCATGGTGTCCGTGTCCATGACCGTCAGCTGTAATTACGTATTATCTGTTAATATATTTGACAGTTAAGTTAAGGTTCGTCGTAACTTACGTGACGCAACAGCGGAAGCCAGCAAGGCGCAGAGAGCAAAAGCAACCTGTTACAAAGAAAAATATTTTAAAACATTGACATAAGAAATGAATTTAACTCACAAAACGGTTCATGGTGATTTTCTAGTGTCTATGCTGAAGAGTAAAATCCAGTAGATGGTATCCAGTGAGAGAACGGTGCTGGTCTGTGGTATTCTTCCAAAAGTGCACAAGCTTTTATAGTCCATCCTTTAGAAAAAGGGCACTGGAGGAAATGTTTCGTGAAAGTAGAGGAAGAAGGTAAGGCAGAAAACTTGTTCACCGAGTTTCTAAACAGGGAATATCCCATACGGAACACGAATGGTCACGCGGTTTTCTTTCTAGGCCTCTTATAGAGCTCATGGTTTTGGCCCGAAGGAAGTTATTATTAATTATGCCAAATAATATACAAACGTTAGCGAACTGAAAAGCTTCCAGATCTTGCAGCTAACCAATATAATTAAAGCTTTCTATGTAATTGAAAGTAAGGATCAGTCACTATATCGATAACTAAGCTTTAACCTAATTGAGCATCTAGAGCATTTGTTCGTAATCCTTAAGCTTTGTTGTTGTTTAGTGTAACAATTTTTGAAACCTTTATGCAGTTAATGTTCTTATAGGCAAATTTAATGAGTTTTTTACACTTTTTTCCTAGTGCTGAGTCACCAATATCGCAAATTGTTTTCTGCCCGAATTACCCATGCGTCGTTATTTATCATTCTGCTTTCTGTGAGTTCCATTTTTTTTAATACAACTCGTGAGAAGTATGTGTGATTTGCGCAAATGTGAAAGAGAATTCGCGCTTTCAGACTAAATGTCGGTTTCTTTCTTGACTTACTTGTAAGTGCCCGCATTGCTCCATGTAGACAACCAATCTCCGATTTCTTTTCTCACGTGTGGTTCCCACCGTTATCCTTATTTTGCCGCTGAGATAGCACGATTGTGACAGCATCAGTGAGACACTTTCTTTATTTCATAGGAAGGCAGACTTCGTTGGTTTTCCTCTTGCTTGTTTGGGCTTGGGGTTTATATATTTTCAGTGAGACCTGGGGTAGACTTTTTTTTTTTTTTTTTTTTTTTTTTTTTTTTTTACCGAAAACCTATCGTAGGCTGACGCATGTTGATGGTTCTTTTTATTGGTAGCGTTGCCCTTATTTCATTCACAAAAGGGACAAATCACAGACGTGTAAAGGTGTTGCGGCCTCTGTTTATATAACTGAGAATGCGGATACAAGGGAAGGTAAAGAGTAATGGGGCATAATTAATAATTTGATTTAATTTTTTGCCAATTTTTCAAATTCGTGAGCAAATTTTGAAAGGGTTCAAAAATTCTAGGGTCAGATAAAAAGATAATGGTTGGTTTATTTGACTTTCCTAACACTGGGATTACCATTACATTAGCTAAGATATATTGTATTTGCAGGAGTTGCAAAATTCAAATGAAGAGAAAAAGCAAAAGGATATCGATAGAATTTTATGGCAAATGGGTATGCAATGGCAGATCCGAAGTCCTACCACTAGGTGGCGGTATTTCTTATCTCACTACATGTCAGTGACAGTGGGTCTTACTCTGGTAAAGACAATTTTTTTCTGGTTTTACTTAGAACAGGATCAGGCACGATCTTAGCTAGTTGTCCACGCTTTGTTAATGCATTGTGTACCAATTTAGATTTTTTTTTTAGGGAACTTCTAATTTCATTCCGTAGCTCTGAAGAAACATAAAGAACGAATTAAATCTAATAAGAGTTGTATTTCTGTATGACAACTGGCCTTGCTGATACAAGGATCATCACAAATAAAATATATGTGCCATCACTTTTAACAAGGAGGCTTGAGAAAGAATAAAAACCGTACGAAAAATGCACAGCTTTTCAAGAATTTCTACTCTAGTACATTACATTATCTAATAGCCACGGCGGCGGTAAGCTGTGGGCTGAGAATGTTGGGCTTGCTTAGCTGGTTGCTGGTAGCTAGAAACGGCGTATCCGAGTTGCTGAGGGGCAGCGTACGCGGATTCTTGAGGAGCAGAATACGCAGGTTGTTGCGGAACGGCGTACGCAGACTGTTGAGGGGCAGAATAGGTGTGTTGCTTAGGAGCAGTATAGGCTGGTTGCTGAGGAGCGGAGTAAGCGGGTTGCTTAGGAGCGGAGTAAGCGGGTTGCTTAGGAGCGGAGTAAGCGGGTTGACGAGGGGCGGAGTAGGCTGGTTGTTGAGGAGCAGAGTAGGATTGTTGAGGAGCAGAGTAGGATTGTTGAGGAGCAGAGTAGGATTGTTGAGGAGCAGAGTAGGATTGTTGAGGAGCAGAGTAGGATTGTTGAGGAGCAGAGTAGGATTGTTGAGGAGCAGAGTAGGATTGTTGAGGAGCAGAGTAGGATTGTTGAGGAGCAGAGTAGGATTGTTGAGGAGCAGAGTAGGATTGTTGAGGAGCAGAGTAGGATTGTTGAGGAGCGGAGTAGGATTGTTGAGGAGCGGAGTACGATTGTTGAGGAGCAGAGTAGGATTGTTGAGGAGCAGAATACGAGGGTTGTTGGTGAGCGGAGTAAGCAGGTTGCTTAGGGGCAGTGTAGGCGGGTTGTTGGGGAGCCGAGTAGGCGGGGTGCTTAGGGACATGATAGGCAGGTTGACGAGGGGCGGAGTAGGCGGGTTGTTGAGGAGCAGAGTAAGTTGATGGTTGAGGAGCGGTGTAGGCGGGCTTCTGCTCATAGTAAGTGGGTTGTTTAGGAGCGGAGTAGGCAGGTTGTTGAGCAGAGTAGGCAGGTTTTTGAGGGGCGGAGTAAGCTGGTTGTTGAGGAGCAGCATAGACTTCTTGCTTAGGAGCAGTGTAGGTAGGTTGGTGAGGTGCCGAATAGATGGGTTGTTGAGGGGCGGAGTAAGCGGGTTGCTTAGGAGCAGTGTAAGCGGGTTGTTTGGGAGCCGCCGGTTTAGGAGCGGTGTAAGCGGGTTGTTCAGGCGCAGCGTAGGTCGGTTGCTTAGGAGTGGTGTATGCTGATTCCTGGGGAGTGGAGTAAGCGGGTTGCTTAGTAGTAGTGTAGGTTGGTTCCTGAGGTGCGGCATAGACTGCTTGCTGCGTGGTGGAGACAGGTTTCGGGGTAGTGTATGCGGTTGGCTCGGCCTTGTGCGTCACTTGCTCTTGACTTGCGTGGTAAGCGTTTTCAGTCTGTACCGGAGCGGGAGCAGCGTAGTCTTCTGCTGCTGGTGGGAGGTAGCTTAGGTCGGGAAGACTAAAGTGTTGCGAAGGCTGGAATTCAGAATGGTGGGCCTGAATAGCGTCAGCTATTGCTCCAGCATAGCTTCCAGTATCAGAACCATGATCGTGGTGACCGTGTCCATGACCGTGACCGTCAGCTGCAAGATTATAGAATATTTAATATTGAATTAGTATTGATATTTAATTGTCAATTCATAGTGCTCCAAGAGCTAACTTACGTAACGCAAGAGCTGAGGCCAGTAAGGCAGAGAGGGCTAAAGTAACCTGTTAAAGTAAATAAGGTTTAATATTTTGCTAAGAAACTGGAGAAGTAAACACTTTAACTTACGAAACGATTCATGGTTTGATACTGCTGCAAAAATCCAAATGCAAAACCTGAGCGATGTTTTACACTGAAAGAGCGGAGCTGCTCTGTGCTTTTGACGTAACATTACCTCAGCTTTTATAGTTAGGGTTTCATAGCGAAGGGCAGTCGATCCTCTTCATCATGAGAAAGTAGGGGTAGATAGGTAAAGGCAAAAATTTAAGGTATTCACCCAGTTTCTCGCTATCGATTCTCCCATACGGTATTCTCCATATGAGTGGTTTTGTTTATAGGTCGCGCAAGTTCCTCCGGCTTTTGTCCGTTGAAGCAGATAAGAGTACCAATTTGTATTTCATAAATAAAACATATCCTTTGAATAAGTTTTATAAGATACCTTTGCGTAGTCATTTTAGAAACTCTCCGTTTCTCGTTGATACATACTGACAATGTTATCCTTAATTTTTATATTGTTGTTTGTATAATTTTTATATATTTATATCCAACAAGTTGAACTAGAATTGCGCAAATAAAAAATTTGCGCAATTTTCCCGACTTCGATTACTAACGGTATGTAATAGTGTTAAAGTCGTCAATATAAAAAGTAACGGAGGTGTTTGATCAAGCATGGAAAAAGTAGTGATTCGGAGATGGTATGTAGAAATCGCAGATGTTATCACGTCGTGCCATACTCCCATAAGCTGGTTTCTCCTATTACTGAAAAACATTTACGTGAGTGCTTATTCGCATCGTTACCTCACCTACTTTCCCTGGTCCATTAGTTATATTTTGACTATCATTCACCTAATTCCTTTTCAGAATAATGCAGATTTAAAAGTGACCCTTTCCTGGAAAATGAGGATACTAAATACAAAAGCAAAAAAGAAATTCTTGAAGGTAGATGCTATCCCTTTGGACCACTAGACAAGAATCTAGGTTTCCTCAGTTTGGAAACAGTTTCCATAAATATTTTTTTCCCAATTTTCTATTTTGAGGTAATAACATCTTCGAAGATGTGAGAACAAAAACTGCAAACGTTTGTACATCAAATTTCCTGAAGTGACTGGAATCATCCTTAGTTAATAGAAGGAACCCTCGTTCCATTTAAAAGTTCCAAGTCCCATTTACGTTATTCTTGCGTGCCTGCTGTAGCAAGCATTTGGAAGATATCAAGGGTGAAACACTTTCTCCACTCTGTTTTTCAGCCGCGGTTACTCTTTGTGAGCCTGCGGGGTCAAAACATCGTTAGGGCAGTTTGGGGAAGACCTTTGAAAGAGGAATACCCTCTCGTTTCGTGTGTCATAGACCCCTTTGGGATTAGGCCTCTTCTTCCTGCTCACTAGGAAACAAAACAACCTGTCCTGTAACCCAGTATTCCTCAACATTTATCGGCTGCTACCCACCTGTCCCTTACTTCCTTCTCACAATCGGTTGGCGCCTACCTAATACCGTGTTTAGTTTCATGGAATATAAGTTTATAAGCAATACGTGTTCTGAAAAACGTATTTAAGTGAAATCCGATTTTGTCAACTGGGCGGGACCGAGAGGTAGTTGACAAAATCAAATTAACGTGCCAAGTTAGAAAAACTCCAGAAATTTCCAAATTGGAATAATTGAAAATATTTTTTTTCATTAATAATTTATTAAGACCACTGAGGCAAATTTCGTACGTGTCCGTGAGTAAATGCTTTGAAATTAACGTAAAAACCCATTGTTAACAAAACGAAATCTGGCCGCTTCTGTTGACATAATGCAAACTTTTCATTATCGGTGTTGGCAAAATCCGAGTTGTATTGTTTAACTTCTTTTAAAAGTAGCGCTGCATATTTATCGTACATTGTATTCATATAACGGAGAGGCTAAACGTTTTTCGTTTTTCTGCGAAATTCGAATATGATATTTTTATTTCTTTCTGAGTTACATGGCCTCTAATCTTTCCATTGTCTTTAAAATCAATTTAATTTAAATCAAAATTTAAAATCTTTAAGTAATACAAAACTAGATAAAGAATCTTCGAGTTAGCATCAAATTCCTTCAGGCCTACGAGTTGACGTCAAATATCGCTCGTGTGCCTAAGAAATTAGATGCATATGTTTGGTAAACTTTGCTTGAATCTTTAGGATGATCCACGAACTTTAAAATAGTTCTTTGAATTAAAATTGGACGCGTCAGTGATTTATACAACGTCGATAGTTTTTCGCCTGCACAAGTGAAGGTTCTACGGACTAATCTGGCCAATGCGTTTGTTTTCCTTTAATAGTCGCGTTTCACTACCAAAAGTAGGTCGTAATTCAAGTACTTCAGTTAATAAGTACAGTGTTTCGTAAATCGAATAAGCACAACGAGTCTGTTTTAAAAGTGTATTTCTCTCTCGATAAACTGGCCTCGCCAACCAAAAAACGTAAAAAAACCCTCATCTTCACGACTGAAGACAAAGCAAGAAACATCTTGCGAAAATAGCCAAGAAAAGGCTAGCTTTTCTTATTTTATAGAACTATAGCCTATTTAATAGGCGTGTTGGGCGTATTGAGCAGGGGCAGCGGGAGCACTGTAGCCGTGAGATTGGTAGGTTTGAGCGGGCTTCGCGGCATAAGTGCTGGGCTGCGAGTAGTGGGCTTGAGGTGCGGTGTAAGCGGGTTGCTTAGGAGCGGTGTAGGCGGGTTGGTGGTAGGCAGGGGCAGAGTAAGCGGGCTGCTTAGGAGCAGTGTACGCGGGTTGGTGGTAGGCAGGGGCACTGTAGGCTTGCTGCTTAGGGGCGGTGTAGGTGGATTGTTGAGGACCGGAGTAGGCGGATTGTTGAGGAGCGGAGTAGGCGGATTGTTGAGGTGCAGAGTAGGTGGGTTGAGGGGCGGTGTAAGCGGGTTGCTTAGGAGTGTAAGCGGGTTGTTGGGGAGCGGAATGGGCGGGTTGCTTAGGAGCAGTGTAAGCGGGTTGATGAGGCGCGGAATAGGCGGGTTGAGCGGGGGCGGAGTAGGTGGGTTGAGGGGCAGTGTAAGCGGGTTGCTTAGGAGTGTAAGCGGGTTGTTGGGGTGCAGCGTAGGCGGATTGGGCGGGAGCGGAGTAAGTGGGCTGAGGGGCAGCGTACGTCTGTTGCTTAGGTGCAGTGTAGGCTTGTTCCTGGGGAGCAGAATAGGCAGCTGGTTGAGGAGCGTCGTATGCGGGTTGCTCAGGAGTGTAGGCAGGCTGCTCAGCGTGGTAAGCGGCTTCTTGAGCATGGTAAGCAGGTTGAGCGGAGTGACCTGCGTCAGCTTGAACTGATCCGTAGCTTCCAGCGTCAGATCCATGATCGTGGTGATGGTCGTGACCATGGTGACCGTGGCCGTCAGCTGTTAAATGCAGGAATATTATTTTCTGCCGCAAACTTTATTCAAATTATGGATTTTTTTGTATTATTTTTTTTTTTACTTTCAGAAACATTAAAGTAAGACAATCTTGCTACTAAATGCTTGGTACATTTTAAAACTTTTTTTAATTATGGAAGTAACAAGCATTTTGCGATAACTTACGTAAAGCGGCAGCGGAGGCCAATAAGGCGCAGAGAGCGAGAGTGACCTAAATTATCGGAAAAATTATTACACATTCACGGGAATCCGGTTTAAGTTTAGTTAAACTTACGAAACGATTCATGGTTCTTTGTTGCTTCTTGAGCCGGAAAGGACAGACCAGTAGATATTTAGCTGTCTGAAAGTGACGCTGCTCTGTGGTTTTCTCTAACAGCACTCCGCTTTTATAGTCGGTCGCTTACCAGAAGAAAAGAGGAGGACGCTTCTTTAGGAGAAAGTTCGAGTGCTTATTCTGGTTCGCTCCTTTTCTAAAGCTGTTTGTGGTTCTAGGTAACGGCCCTGACGTTCGGCGAGAAGTCTAGAGTGGTCGAACTTTTTCTGAAACAAAAGAGTAGATAAGAAAACTTCCGTGACTCTTTATACAAGTTTTTCTTTAAGGACCTCCGTGACAGAAAAGTTGAAAGTACGATTTTTTATTAACAGTGACTTACTTAAAGCAAATATTTTTAGTTTTTCATTGTGTGTTTAAGCTTCATATTTTAGTTGTAATTATTTATTTGAAGGAGTGGAAAAGCCTTCGCTGAATTTCAAAGGAGTAAATCAATGAAATAGACCAACTAGTATGAAATTGAATAGGAACAGGGATTACGGGGGTCATTAGAATGAGTTTATAAAAATGTTAGAATTAAATACAAAAATAATAAACATTTTAGAAATAAAACTACTCTAACTCATTTTGTAACTATTATTAGTGTGGTATAGTAGTGTAGGCTGGTAAATAATTTAATCGTCGCGCATTGTCTTTACGATAAACTCCTTCCTATACACCCTTACCAATTTCAGTCTCACAAAAAAATACTGATGCATTTTGGTCATAATTTCCCCCAAAAAATGTTTCCGCAAATGTTTCGATGAAACCAAGAGTGGATTTGTACATCGGAAAATACTTCTCGTGAAGCACCGTAATGTTTCTTTCACTTTGCTTTCTCTGTTGCCTGATGTAGACCAACTCGTGCGTTTGTTTTGCAGCTCCGTTCTTGCGCTATGGTGGGAATACTTTTAGCTCCTCTCAAAGTAGCGCACTTTCACCACTTTGTTGCTGAGGCCGACTTTGAGTAACGTATTTTCTTTGTGTACGAAACCCACGAGCCGAAGGTGTTACGTAGACCTAGTGTACCTTCTAACGGCGGTCAGCCCGTATCCGAAGTCAAGTGGGTCATGTCCTAGAGCCTTCCTCCAGTTCACGATGGGGCAAAGGAAGACAGCCGTACGTTTATCGTATCTTTCAGTGTGTATTCTTCTTTGTCAAACACTGCACTTTTACGTAAAAATGTTGTAGACTTTTCAATCGAAACCGGTAGTGCGAAAATTTGGCAAAGCTTAAGTTGCAGTAACAAATTATTAATTCAAATTATTGCGAAAACTCCCTTGAAAAGCTTTTTTTTATCACAGAAAGAAATGAAAAGAAAAAGGAATCTTAAGATTGGAACATGATCCTGTTTTGTCCAGATCTTGCATCGTACCATGTTCGTCATTTTTGTAACTGAAGACACAAAAGTAATAATAGCACTTAAGACTTTACATTTTACCCAAGTGTACTAAGTACACTCCTCTTTTGGTTCATATGTTTGTTATTTAAGTTGTTTTTGTTTTTTTCCCCTTGACCGTATATAACAGTTTTACCGTAATAGGCGTTACCGTATAAACTGAAGACACAAAAGTAATAAATAGCGCTTAGAACTTTATACTTTACAGTGGTCCAAAACAATTAAAATGCTCTTCCTAAGATTGTCTTCCGGTTTTACCGATGTCTCGTTTGTTCAGGATTTATTATGTCTTGTTTTGATACAATCAATGTCTTGTGTCGGTTAGAAGTTCCTTGACTCATGGGGCGCATTGCCCAAATTTATTATGTGTCGCTCCGGGGAATACTTTCGATTTTGCCAGACCTCTTTTGAGAAAACAACCCCTTAAAACAGACTGCTAGTCGCCTCTTGAGGGGTCAATCATTATTACGATTACAAGTTTCCTTTATTGTGCATTTCCGTCTTCAAAAATTGAACGTTATTGTATAAACCTCGAAGAACGTCATTACTTTTTTTTTTAAAAATTGTTCCTTATAGTGGATGATGTATATGGATATGTATGTAAAGCACAGTACGCATCTAAATTTCTCAAGTGAATGAATTATGCAACTAGGCATATTATATAAGGTAAATTTCGTTTTGAAAAAGCGAAAATATTTTTCACGGTCATAAAGCACGCTTTGGTGATCTCTAACGTCTTGATCAAAGGTCAAAGACTTAGTGCTCAATGAAAAAGAGTCAAGGGTTACTTTTAGGTCAAAAGTTCGGTAGCTTTACCAACAAAGGGTTAATTAAATATGGGGGATTATAGCCTCTTGTGACTTGGGGGCATTTAAACTAGGTCATGTGTGGCTTTTGTAGGGCAGTTTGCCATGGAAACTGAATAACAGGTATATCAACACTTGGCAACCTGGTATTAAGTTTATCATTATAGTAATTGAAAATGTTAATTAAATCTCAAATTATTTTATTTCTTGGCCCAAAAACTGCACAATATAACACTCATGCTTCTAAATGTGTTTTTGAATTTATTTGAAAATACCACACAGTTGTAAGAAGCAAAATATGAACAAATTTTTAGAAGATTTAGAATATTAAAAATGTAGTGAAAAAGTGTAGTAGCATTGGGCGTGGTTATTGTTTCGAACAGCAAAAAGTTACATTAGAGTCACGTGAACAAACGTGAGAATTGCTTGAAATATCTTTAAAAGTCGTAATTCAAATTGAAAAACGCTAAAACGTGTGAAAATTTAATAAATATTGAATTAAGAAAAGCGACTTAGTTCCATGGGTATTCGGACTTCTTCTTTTCCGGTGGTATGCAGTCAATATTAAGGCAAAACATGCAGCACATGGAGAAAAGTACCAAACCTAGTACGAACAGTAATTAGTCACAATACCCGCTATTATTTGCATAATTTTTTTTACATATGCCGCATGGAATTGCAATTGTATAGAAATAACCCCGTTCGGTCAAAGCGGGCATTGCGCTGAACTTAGTAAGAAGAACGTCGTCTACAGAAAATATTTACAAAAGTGAGAAGCAGTAGAAATGTTGTAAAGGTATTTTTCAAAAAATAAATCAATTCTATTACCGTTGTATTTTTTTCGGATCACTGGAGCCACTGGTTTGAAAAATGGATCCGGATCGAAAGTTGTTAGGTTACTCGGCACAGTTCGAGTCTCAAATTTCGGAACCAATGAAGTTGTAGGCTTGGGTGTTGTGAACTTGACGGTACTTGTCGAAAGATTAGTATTCTAAACAAAATAAAGTTTAATAAAATTTTCAACTGTCAGTTGTGTATAAATTAATAAATTTTTAGCAGGTACAGTATAATTGATTCGATTAAATATATTCCATCCCCAGTTTTGCGTAGTTGTGCTAGATGTCGTTCTCGTGCTTCCGGTTGAGCTTGTCCGGTTTCGCGTAACAGTACCACTAACTGTTGTACTAGTACGGTAAGTTGCCGTAACGTTCGTAAACTGCGTGCTAGTCCGGAATGTTACAGAATTCGTAAAGTTCCGAACTGCTGACAAAGTACTCGAGATACTGGTAAATGCACGAGTCGAAATCGTTGCATTCGTTCCCCTAGAAAACAACCACTCATAAAATCTTTGCAAACACCATTTAATAACATTAATAAATAAACAAATACGCTTACATAAAACATAAACAAAAATAGCAAAATTATTCAGTGAAGCAAAAAATCATGTGGTCTAAAATAAATAATAATAATGATAGCAATAATAATAATAATAAAAATAATAATAAATAAAAAAATTATAAATAGAAAAAATAAAGTAATTTGCGAAACATAAATATACAAAAAAATAATGTAAAAAATAACTAAAATAACGAAAAGATTGTTTTACGCGAAAGTTGAAGCTGTAGTGAAGTTGGCTGGTAAGTTTGTCGTTGTTTCCACGTGTGTACCCAAACGCGTGGTAAATGTTTCATTTTTGTTGGATGCGATAGTAACATTTGAGTTGAAAAACGGATTGTAAACACCACCATATGAACTGTTGTAAGAGGGATATTTGCCTTCGGACCAATTACCCGGCCGGGCCGTAGTAGTAGTTTTTATTGTTGCAATTGTCCATGTGGTATTTTGCGAAATTTGCGTAGTACGATTTCCTGTATTCATTACACCTTCCAGCGGAAAATCAAGCTTAGGATTTCCAGTCGTAGTCATGTTTGGAGTATGAGTTCTGTTGACGCTTGTCATGTTGAACAGTGTTAAGTTAAAGTTCGGTGGCAACGTAACTTTTGCTGTTGAAGATTCGTTTGGTCGAATTGTTGTTTGATTAATCGCAGCTTTTAGCGTAGTCATGTTTACGAGAGGTCGAATCGTACTCACGGAGGGACGGGTTGTTTCGTTAGTTTTAGTGAACTGTGTAGCTCCTGTTGTAGTAGTAACATTCGGTTTCAGTGTAGCGAAATTAGGCGTTATGTTGGTGACATTTTGAACAATTGGTCGAGCCGTACTGGTTAAGAGACGAGTTTCATTAATTCTTATAGTCGTCAGAACTCCGAAGATTACAGACCCGTTCGTTCGAGCTGTCGAATTCGACTCGACCCTTACAGTATTCGTGCTTACATTAGAAGGTTTGATCCAAATTGGGGAAGGTGTAGTCCCATTAGTTTTTAGAGTAAACATACCATTAAGCATCGTCGTATTCGCAGGTTTGGTTGTAGCATTTATTGGATAAGGGTTGTCATATTTAAATAACGCCGTTGTAGCAGACGAGTTCTTCGTAATCATATCCAGTTTTGGAGGGATAGTTGTAGAAGCATTCAGCGTGCGATTTGCTTGAAGTGTTGTTGAGTTTGATGTATCCTTTAATGTACTCATGGTTACATTTGACGAGTTAGGCGTACTTACTACGGAATTGGTAGTTACGTTAACTATCGGAGTTTGTGTGCCGTTTTTCGGAGGAGTTGATGTTTGATTAGTTACTGAAGCAAATTCGGCACTTCGGGTCGTGGTCAAGGTTAAACTAGTGCTGGTTCGAACGGTCGTTACATTGGACGCAGTTCCTAACGGAGTCATTTCAGCAGGTTTACTTATAGTAGTGATATTAGTAGTTTCATTGGATTTTGGAGGTAGTGTAACATTCGGTGTTGTGGTAATGTTAGAGACAGTGGCTGTAAAGTTTGTTTCGTTATCTTGCGTAAAATTTAGTGTCGTAGTCGTAATTGGAATTTTACTGTTAATCGTTGTTGTAGAATTTGTGGAGTTTGCTATATAATCGAGTTTCGGAGTCGAAGTAGTGTTCAAAGCGGGAACGAGGGAAGTCTGAGCTACTGGTAAGTTTAAATCAGGATATGCAGTAGTAAAGTTCTTATTGTTGGCTTGGATTGTTCGTAAGTTAGACGTAACGCTAGTAGAAGTCACGCTTTCATTAAAAGGTGGACTCGTAGCAGTGAAATTATTTGTGGTTGCATTAATTTTTGACGATAACGTAACATTCAGTGTTGTCGATGTGACTGTAGTTGGACTGTTTATCAATGTGATGTTTCTAAAACTAGACGATACATTACTGTTAGTTATAGTAGGAAAATTGACTGTTGAAGAATCCTTTGTCGCGATAGTGCTAGTATTGTTAACTATCACAGTACTCGTAGAATTAACCGGTTTTGTTTCGTTCCTGAAATCAGTCGTAGCCCAGGCCGAGCTTGAAGTTGCGGTTGTTCTATTGGTAGTTGTATTCAAGCTAACAGATGGCGATACCGTAGTGGTAGCCACTGTACCGTTGATGGACGTGTTGTACGTTGCCGTTGTAATATCAACCAGTTTCAAGTCAGAAGAAGCATTCAAAGAGGAAACTGGCGAAGATTTCAAATCCAGAATTGCAGTACTTGCAAAATTAGTGGTTGCGTTTTTGCTAGTTGTGAGAGTTGCATTAGGGCCTGCGGTAGTTGTATTCGAGCCAACAGATGGCGAAACCGTAGTGGTAGCCACTGTACCGTTGATGGACGTGTTGTACGTTGCCGTTGTAATATCAACCAGTTTCAAGTCAGAAGAAGCATTCAAAGAGGAAACTGGCGAAGATTTCAAATCCAGAATTGCAGTACTTGCAAAATTAGTGGTTGCGTTTTTGCTAGTTGTTAGAGTTGTATTAGTGCTCGTGGTAGTTGTGTTCGAGCCAACAGATGCCGACACGGTAGGTATATTAGTGGCTGTACCATTCATCGTCGTATTACGGGTTGTTATTGTCACTGGTGGGATTGTTGTCGTGATATTTTTCTGTGTACTACCAACATTTAGTGTCGTACTAACATTAGAAGAACTAGTGACAATATTTGTAAGGTTATTTAGCGTAACTTTTGTCATGGTTGTAGACGACGTTGCGTTAGACATCAGAGTAGTAGAATTTCCCGACATTGATGTCATGTTAGTCGTAGCAGTGAAGTTCGTTGACAAAGATGTGTTTGCTGCGAGAGTATTAGTACTATTAACCATCAAAGTACTCGTAGAATTCAGCAATGCAGTTTCGCTCTTTAAGATAGTCGTAACCAACGCTGCGCTGGAAGTTACAAATGGAACGCTGGTAGTAGCATTCAAGCTAACAGATTGCGATACCGTAGGTACGGTAGTGACATTTTCACCTGTAGTCATATTATACAACGCTGTAAAAAATGGAGAAGTAATGTTCTCCGGTTTAGTACTCGTTAAACGTTCAGAAATGGAAATTGAAGAGGTCTTGAAATTCGGAGTAGTAGAAGACTCCATTGGTGCGACTGTGTCGTTTATTCGTGACGTATTATCCTGCGTTGTAACGTCAACTGGACTCAGATCCAAATTATCATTTAAGATGGAAATTGGTAAAGTTTTTAGAGCAATGGTGCTTGCGAAAGTAGTAGTTACACGTTGGCTAGTTGTAAAAGGAACGGAAGGGCTTGTGGAAGTCGGGTTCCAGCTAGTGGCGGTAGATGGCGTTAAGGTGGTTGTGACTGTTCTATTTAGAGCTACAATGGTAAACACTGTTATGGGAAACCGTTACGTAAATATTTCATAAATAAAAATACCAGCAATTATCTGAGCATTATACATCTTAATTACTCCCGTATACATCGCCGAGGACTTGAAGTACGAGTATTTAGTTGAGAGAAAATAACCGGTAATGTAGTCAGATTGCCTCAGCAGAAATTCTTTAATTTCTGCGGGATCTGCGCTGTTCAGAAAATAAAATTCCATAACCACGGATCCATTTCGTTCTTCTGTACTTGGGGTGAAGTTATAGACCGTAGAACGCACAAATCTATCGCGGAACTGAGTAGTGTCCAGTCGGAAGAATTCTCCAAACTTGAGAAGAAATGTATCTTAATATACAGCAGCGAAATTTATTTCGTATGTTTACTCTCTTATTAAGTTCGTCAAACAACTCTCCGTATGGTAGTGTATCGCTTTGGTCGTGAGTAGGCATCAGCACAGAAGTGTCAACGAAGGAGGTTGTAACGTTAATTAAATATACATTTTCTAAAACGAACAAAAAGTTAAACATTTTCTAAGGTAAATCAGGTTTCAAACTGAAATCTAGGTTTAACTCTACCCGAATAACAGTCACTAGATAACTCTCCCCGTGTTCCATCTAAGTTCAGCATCGAGTACGCGAAAAGCGGATAAAGAGTACGGATAATGCCGAGGGAATAACTGTACGTGTTAGCGACATCGAGCAATTTTGCGTACAGCGGATTAACATAATTAGCGAGAATGTATCCCGCTAAGTCTATATCGGTATTTTTCTGATTATCTATTAATAAGAAAAAAATTCTATTTTGTTTTCGTTTGAAAATAAAAAGTACTGTACGTGTAATCAAATACTTGCAATTACCTGCAGTTGTATTTTTCCAGTCGACAGTGAACAAGTCTCCGTCTTTCACATTCCAGATCGTGTACGTGTACGGAACCAGAAAAGTTCTCTCCAAACAGTCAGTTAAGCTGTATTGATTTGAAGTTAAATTCGCAAGAGTGCGGTTCACAGCTATGGTGAAGTTTAAGTAAGTGGCGTTGAACAAATTCTCAATGAATTCATCCCTTAAATGAAGTAACTCCGGATCGTTTAGGTAACAAGATGTACCGTTGACGTAGTTGTACTGAAGCATAAGAATCACTATGTAAATGATCGTACTCCAAAGCTCTGGTAAGCAATGCTTTAATTTCAGCCTCATAATTTAAACAAATTTCTGGTCTTCTCAGGTTAACACGTGTTAAACTTGGGCACAAAGTACTTCTTAAGAGTCTTCTAGACTTCTGAGCCCCGGAGCGAACTTCGTCTACACCTTGAATGCCTTCTTGGTTGAAATTTCCTTCGCAGGTGGAGTTGGTACGTGAAACGCTGCTGACCTTATCCAGAAACGTCCATTAAATGGAGTTACTAGGTAACAAATGCCCCGGAAAAAAATGGCACCTTTCTTGACACCTTAAAAACCCTTTTTCTTAGAATTTCTTTACAAATACATTTTACTCGTGGAACAATATTGGCTTCACTAAAAGAACGTGTATTGTGTAGGGGCCAAAGCGGAGCAAATACCTGCGGCACATAATGAACGTGGCTAAGGAAGGGTAAAACGTATGTGGGAACTTTAAGTGAAGAAAATGTCTTTATACTCAGCTATTCAGAAGGCGTTAAGCAAACAGCACTTCGGGGAAGAAAAAAGAGCAAAGTCAAACAAATACGCCAAGTTGATACAGGTAAATTCGTAGTTTCTTTTTGTTGAGTTTATACAGTGTTTTCCGTAGTTACGACTTACATGTCTACCTCACGAACAGTTTGTCAGTAGCCTACTCATACAGTGAATAACATGTACTTATTCAAACAGATTGTTTGTTTAAACGCGTTCCCTAAACTAGCGTTGTTGACAAGGCTAATGTTTCGTGACTTTTTAAGTAATAACATAAGATAGAGTATCCCAGCCAGGTTTTGTGTTATCTAATGTTACCAATATTTGTGACGGCTGGAAAGTTATCTACGGACGACTGTGATTAATACGTCTGGTTTGCACAACAAATACTATACTGTCTAGGGGTTTCTCTGCAGTAGCGACCTGTTGGCTCATACCGAACGAACCAGATAAGAACGAAAGATGACATCCGTTTTCGACACGTAATTCTTGGGGAAACCTGGCTGGGCGGAATGAAGCCAAATAGGTTTGGGTATTTTCCTGCATTTTTATCTTTCCGATGACCATCGAGAATACCGTTCTCAGACTCAAGGTAAACCGTATAAATATAACTAACGTCACGATAGCGCTGGACGTTACTTACCATTACTGTTTAGCTTGTTTCTGGGGTGAGAACATGGGTTCCTCGACTTCAGTTCCAAGACCAGACAACTGGGTAGAAGCTCCTGACGTACCTGATGTACCTATCCACGAATTGATCTTCACTCGTGTGGAAGAAAATTTGCAGCAATATGGCGATGGAGTGTGGTTGGTGAGTTCAAAATACTTAGAATTACGTAATTTTTTAAATAGATATTTTTTATTCGAGCTTATTAAATTAGAATGCTCTGATTATTATTACATGTTTTTGTTACCTTTGGTTCAGTATTTTAATTTATTAATTAATTAATTTATTTTGAAACAAAATAATTCCGGTTTTCGATTTTTTTTTTATTTTTTTGGCCTTATTTAGAAACTCGCAGACACAGAACGGGAAATGAAGTTTGGCGAATTCATACCGAAAGTTAAAAAGGTGGCTTCCGCTATTTCCAAGCGAGGTTTCAAGAAAGGAGACTTCATTGTCTTTTACGCTGCAAACAAATTGGATTACTTTATCCTAGTAGTGGCTGCATGGATGTGCGGCGGTGCCGTTTCTCTGATGGACCCAGAATCTTTCACAAGTAGGATACATTATTAAATTTGTCGTTCACTTCACGAACAAAGGCCTACTCCATTATAGGAACGTTAACGAAGGTCGTTAGTGAAACAGAAGCGGTATTCATTGCGTGCGACAGCGAGTCGATTGACCGGGCAAAGGAAGCCAAGGAGCACAACCGCTCTGTTAAAGCCGTCATCTCCCTGGATAAATTAAACGAAAGTGCAGATTGTGTCTCCATCAGAGATTTGTATGACGACGATAGCAAAAGTAAGTTATTGTGAACGTATGTTTCTACATATCTTCTATAATTTTCTTTTTTTCTCTTTAATATTTTTTTAAAATAATTATTTATTTAACCTTTATTTAGGTTGTCCTACCAATGTCGTCTTTGATTCCCGTAATGACATTGCCTACATGCCCTACTCGTCGGGCACCACTGGTTTACCGAAAGGTATCATGCATACATTCCGCTCATTAACCATACTGTTCCATTACATTAGGTAAGGCAAGCTTCAGAAAGCTTCTTTAAAAATAATAACTATAATAATGATAATAATAAAAAATTTTGACATGAAATTTTTTATTCATTTATTTTTTGAATTGTGATATTATAGACGCCCTCCCATTCCCGGCTTAAAATACCAGTTTCGCAATTGTAATTTCCACATCAGCGGCTTAGTTGGGTATTTAGCAACTTTGCTGATGCACTTGCCAGTTATTGGCTTTGAATATCCCGAAGATGACTGCTTTTTCCGTACCATTGAAAAAGAAAGGGTAAACTCGAAATCACGAATCATCTTTGATCTTTTACTAATACAATACTTTGCTCATTCAGCCCACTGTTGTTTACGCATATCTGTCGCAAGTTGTGCGCATTATGAAGAATCTAGACTTGAACAAGTACGATTTAAGCAGTATGGTCGTACTGGGTTTGACAGGTTCTGGTATCCACCCTGACTGGGAAGACCGGATACGACAACGGTTACCGAATGTACAACGTTTAGTTCAGGTATTTAAATTTTCTGCATTTCTCTATTTTAATATACATTTTTTCATTACTTCATAACATGCTAATTTAAGAAGTGTCTTACATTAAATGAAAATGTGAAATTCCTAACTTAGTTATAATCTTAGGGTTATGGATTGTCGGAAACTTTCATTGTAACCGGCTTAGATTTCCTAAAACCAAGTGAAGGTATATTCGTTATCTTTAAATTCACTTGAAAAAGAACAACTCGTAATTTTTGCAATTTCATCAGCCAAAGTGAAAGGAACTTTGGGCAAACCCTTGATTTTCGCTGATATGGAAGTGCGTGATCCTTCCACAAATAAACCTGTACCTAACGGTCAAGTGGGTGAATTATGGGTTAAAACCTCGCTAATGATGAAAGGATATTGGAAAAACCCTGAAGTACGTCCTTTAATTCGAAGGATGTAGATAAGTCGGTGCTAATAGCTCTTATCAGGCGACAGAAGCTACTCTTGTCGATGGCTGGTATCGTACGGGCGACTCCGGGTACAAGGATGACGAGGGCTATGTCTTCTTTGTGGAGAGACTCAAAGAGCTTATCAAGTGCGACGGCTATCATGTAAGTTTGATAGA